>BRDA01085338.1:1131-15488 GCA_036984385.1 Crenuchus spilurus
ACTTTTTCGGTTAAATGACAATAGGCATTAGAATAATAAGAATAAGATAAGTGGTTTGACAGTTGTTGATGAGGAGGATCCCGAAAATTGCATCTTGGTGCTTTGAGTCGTCCTAGCAGCCTGGATATCGGCTGGTCCAACGAACACGAAAAACCTCGCTAGCCTTAATGCCTAAAGCCTTTTAGGAACAGGTTTGTGGCCAAAAACCAGGGTAACCTATTGTAGTTTAGGAGGAGTAGTTGTTGACAGTTTGGTGAATAGAATAAGAATAATAAGATTACGGATAACAGTAAATTGGCTTTTTCAAGCCAATTTAATAAGATGAAAACGAATAACAGTAAATTGGCTTTTTCAAGCCAATTTAATAATAATGTTCCATGCTATAAAGGCATTAATGTCATTGTATTTTATTTTTTAACCAATAGTCTGCAGTGAACAAATTCACCCTGGCAATATCTGCAGACAACTTTTATTCTATCAAAGTGCCATGTGGAACTGCTTTGTAATGAAATGTGCCATGCTATCATTGCCATATTGTCCATCTTTCAGTTTTAGCAATTTGCCTGTACACATATCAGGGCTGGAACTGACAGTGTTGTACATGGCCAAATATATTATAACATTGTGGCCACTTTAACATTAACATTTACAGTTTGTGTTTTGTTTTTTCAAATGAAGTGCGCTAATGTAAAGAACATTTTATAAACTTAAAGAACATGTGCATAATGTAAAGGTGTAAAGCTTTTTCACAACAACTGCATCTAAATCAGGAATTACTTAGGAACTTATATTTTTGCATTTCGTATGCACTCCGTGACTTTTTTAAGGCAAAGTTTCCTTTAATTCAGGCTGACAGTAATATCTCTATGTCTACCTTATATAATGTACTATAATTAAAACAAGCAAATGTACATGTGAAATGTAGGATAGTGAAGTAGGTAACTAAAGAGGAATGACAGTAAGGAAAGGCTATTTTAAATTTGTAATTTTCCAGACACAAGGGAAACCCCCATTTGAATCCAAACCCCCTGATACACCAATAGTTGAATTGGATTTGATTAATTTCATCTGTAGTTAGGTTTGCTTTGAATAATACATTAATACTTGCAGAATCATGGGAGAAGAGAAGAGCCAGACGACTGTTTAAGCCACCTCATAAAAGAGAAATGCAGGCAGGTTCTACAATATTACATTCACCATGCATATTGCATGTGTGCCTACAACATTAAAACATGCTTTGTGTGTGTGTGTATATATATATATATATATATATATATATATATATATATATATATATATATATATATATATATATATACACAAACACATATGAATAACACAGTAATCACTGAAATTGTTCTTAATGCATTTTTTTATCTAATATCTTCCACATAAAGATCAGATTAATCAATTACTATTATAATCAATACTGAAAGTCCTAATTTAGCAATCATAACTCAAAAGCTCATGAACAACTTCACAAAGAATGGTAGAGCCAAGATATGTTGTCATTAAATACAACGTAAGTGTCTTTAGTATCTTTAATCAAATGTATGATCATTTCCTTCACACCAGCTTAATCAGATGATCTGATAAATCTGCTGTGAGGATAAAGGTGTACTTTTGTGCATTTTCTGCTGAAACAGTTGGTGGCTGAGGTATAGAGAGCTGAAAGAAACAAACAATGAACAACCATAATCTGGGGCTTGAATCGCAGGTCACCAGGGGCTGCTTGCACTGCCTCCCAGTAAGTGTTGTGGTGTCAACTCCTTTACACACTCACCATTCATCTTACCCGGGCAACGGATTCCACAGCAAAAACATAAAAAAGAAAGGAGGGGAGAGAACAAAAACAATGGCTGAATGTATGTTTAGGGAAATAAATGAAATCTCTGGCTAAAAGTGCTCCTCCCTGGATGCCAAATTTTTGACACCAAAACGGGTAACAAACGACACAGGCAGGACAGCTGGGGGAACAAATGTTCTCTGATCTGAACGCCCTCTGGACTTTAAGTGCCTAAACCATGAGCATTACAGCTAGGGCGGCTGGCCGCTGGAGAGAAGGCCTACACAGTGAAAAATAAAGGTTCCTAAATGGTTCTTGGCTTGGACATATAGTTGTAAGGAAAAAAAAACATTTAACCTTGTGTGGAGCCTTTACCTTATGTAGATGTTAGTTAAACTTTGAAAACGTCTTATCACTTGAATATCACATTTACACAAATTTAATGGTTTTAATTCCAAAGTTTGTTTGCATAGTGTAAATATCTACAGATACTACATCACATTGTTTCAAACTAAGTTGATTATTAGCTTTAAGATTAGGTTTAGGCTTAGAACCAGGTCTAAGGCTGTCTAAGAGTGAGTGTTCCTCGAAAGGTTCTGGTCCCACTTTCATCAATAGTGCAATACTATCTAGTTCTAGTTCCATTTTCTTCCAAAGTGCCCTACTATCCATCTCAAAATGAGCAACTAATTAGAATTATGATTATAATTAAGGCTAAAATTTAAATGGGTCCTAGGCTTTGATGCTAGTAAATGTTTATTTGAATGTAATTTAATGTTAAGCATAGACAAAGCACGTACAGCAGATCCAAATGAAGTGTTTCTGAGGTTATTTGTGGCTCTTTTTAAAAATCACTCCAGACAACTCTTTTTGGCAGCTTTATTTTTAAGAGTGTAGCACTAGCCGTTTTTGCTGCTGTGCTCTTTACCTGAGCGAATAGGAGTGGAGGTGTTTTGAGGGGATTTGGGGGGGTTTCGTTTTCTGCTCTACCTGAAGCAAAGCACGTACTATTTCTGGCCCGAGGCCTTCCGCTCCACACAGCCATGGATCACACCAACCGGCTCAGCTCTGAAGCATGCAGAGCCTCAGCGCCAATACTGATACCCCAGCTGATGGTGTGAAGCTCCAGTGCACCTCTCTAAGCCAACATGTCTACCTTGGCAAGATTCAGACGCCCAGCTGAATACCTAGTGACCACCTGGGTTTGAAATACAGCTAACTGCAATATTTATATGCCTTTGCTAAGGCCTAAGGAGTATGCTTACTGAAATTTACACAGATCCAATCATTTAAAATATGTTTACTCAATTTAGTATTTGAATAAGCCATGTAGAATGTCTTTATTGTCACTATACACATGTACAATGAGATTAAAAGCCACTTCTTTCACAGTGCAAACATGTACATACTGTATAACAACATAAATTAAATGGTGCATAGATCTGAGGCTCTATAAACAATAAAAAAAAATAGATATGGTGTTATATACAATTGCTATTGCACATTTTTAAATATTGTCATGGACACAGTAGTATTAAATATTGCACAGTAGTGGATGTTGGACAAGTGAGAGTAATGGAATTTCACAGTAAACAAATGTACAATTTGGGATAAAAAAAAGAATAATAATGACACATAACAGCAGATAATGACAGGACACAATCTAACTGAGATGAATATTGCGTCATTTAGTGATTTGTTTGTTTTTTTGTTGGTTTGTTTTTTTAATACAATGTATGCTGTGCAGTAGGGCTGCACCTAACGATTATTTTTTTATCGATTAGTCTAACGATTTTTTATTTTTATTTTTTATTTATTTTATTTTTTCTCCGATTAATCTAATTGTTGCCTTGTTGTCTGCATTTAATAATGTACCCAAAATGATGAAAAAAGAGAAATCCTCTTAATATTTCTATATTTTCTTTAATCTTCACATAACCTGCAAAACAAAATCCTGTGTTAAAATGTACCTTCTCTGTACAGTCAAACATAAAATCTCTCATGAAATTAAAGCAAGATTTTTAACAATGCAAAAAATGTTCAACTTGAACAACAAACAGAAGTAACTAACACACACCCCAGCACCTACACACAATCTCTCTTCCCCTCTAGTGTATGGGTCTACATGTCTCCTGTGTTGGGGTGACTGTAAGAACATTTAGGCATTACAGTGTTACATTATTAGAGTTAAATTAACTCTGGGAGTGTTACTGCTTTAAGGTTAGACAAACTATGGGAATGTTACACCCTCAGTCTCAATTTAACTCTAATAGTGTTGATTTAACACTGGCAGATTTACTGTGTAAGCACACTTGATGTGTTTATAACACGGCTCTAGGTCAGAGAACATTAAAAAAGCGTACAATATCTTTTTTCTGAAAAGATGCAAATCACTGAATTTAGACCAATACCATGAGATGATGTTAGGAGCTGTAGCAGAATCTCTGTTGTGTATTTTGTTTTAACAACATTGTAATAATATGTATTTATTAGGACTTCCGTTTGTTAAATATAACACAACTAGTGCTTTATGAGTTGTTCTGTTGTTTTCTGTGAACGTAATGATAATAAAAATAGTTATTTAAATACAGAAACAACAGAAACAGCGAGTGCGATGTGCTCTGCATTGCTGTGTGATGCTCGTGCATGCAAAGGTGAGTCGGATTCTGGCGGTGCTATTTTTTGAGCAGGTTAAATTTCAGACGATGGAGATTTGCGTTTTAGCCAGCGCTCCGTGTTTACGTGCCACAAGTTCTTATCAGTGACTGTGTTGGTTCTGAAAGTTGACTGAGAGAAACGCCTCTAAAGCAGAAGGTTCTCGTAACTCTGTAGACAGAGGAGGAGTGAGCGCGCCGAGTGCAGCGTCCAGTACGGAAGTCGGTCCGCCCGACCATCTGCCCTTCTCACAATCCAAACCGAGCGAATGTTTCGCTGAACATTTTCACTGTAATTATTTGCGGGAGTTTCCAGAATTATTAAGGCTAAAATTGCGGAAATCGAATAAATAGTGCGCAATCCCACACTGAAATTCAGGCCCTGATAGCAGTAAAGGTGACTACTTTATAGTGACTACTACTAACGTGCACATTAGCAACACATGCTAATATTTGTTATAATGCTAGGGTGGAGAGAACAAATAAACACAACTTAAGGTGGTGTCTCGCCGCCGTCTTGACGAAGCACTCCGGGATGCTTGCGCTTCAGGTGCTCGTGCATAGCGGTCGTGCTGCTGTGATAAGCCATCTCTATTTGGCAAAGCTTACATAGCACCACATTGTTCGGTCTCTGTCCAAAGTACTCCCAAACTTAAGATGCCCGTGTGCGAGTTTTTTAGCCACAGCTTGCTCCCCGGAGAAATCCATGTTTTTAGTTGGTGTGGCCATCTTGGAAACGCGTCAACGCGCATTTTTGCAAATCGACATATTTTTGAAGTCGATTACGTCGATTATGTCGACGCGTCGCCCCACCACTACTGTGCAGGCATTCTGTATGCCAGATATTATGTTAGTGACATTATGTTAGTTCATATACATCAAAAAATTATATTCATTTTTGTTCACAATTTATTTCAAAAGGTAAACTATCATATTTTTTTATTTATTACACGTGAAGTGACATTTCACTTTATTTTTTAAATATTGATTAGTATGACTTATAGCTCAAGAAAATCAGATATCTCAAATTACTCAAAAAAAAACCTCAAATGGATCTCAAATACTTCAGTGTAAGTTTGAGTAAATTACTATTCAGACAGTAAAAATATTGTGTATTTCTCAGGCTAAACTGACACAGTCCTAATATCAACACTCCTGAATCAGAAACAAAGTCAGTAATGTCTTACTTGGGCTAAAGAGAAAAAGAAGTGGACTGGTGCTCAGTTGTCCAAACTTCTCTTTTCAAATGAAAGACAAGTTTGCATTTCATTTGGAGATCAAAGTCCTGGAGTCTGGAAAAAGAGTGGAGAGACACAGAAAGACAAGGTGTCTGAAGTCCAGTGTGAAGTTTCTGTGATGGGTGCCATGTCATCTGCTTGTGTTGGTCCACTGTGTTCAATCCATAGTCAACACAGCATCTTCCAGGAGATTTTAAAGCACTTCATCCTTGTACTTGACAAGCTTTATTGAGATGCCAATTTCCTTTTCCAGAAGAAAACGTAACACCTGCCCACAGTGCCAAAACCACTACCAAATGGTTTGCTGAACATGATATTACTGTCCTTGATTGGCCAGTCAACTCTGAGCTACAAGCCACACTGTACAATAAAACAAAAAAGACTTGAAGTAATGTTAATAATAATGCGTTATTAATAATGAGTTAATGAGTATAATATATGTGACAGTTTTATTTTTGAACTAAATTATGAACAAAAATTAACTTTTTTTACAATATTATATTTTGATATATGACTGTACACCTAAAACACAAATATGAGTCATAAAAATGGTTTATTCTTTTTATAGCATAGAAATTTTCTCATTTTATATATGAATACTGTTTGAAAATGTACATATATGAATAGCAAACGTGGTTCAAATATCCATCAATGACCATATATGAAAAACAACCTAATAAACATAGCTCCTTGATGACACATTTTACACACTTCACAGTCAAAGTCATCATACACGATCTTAAACATAAAGGTTCCTGCTTCTTACTCTTGATCTATGTGTTTAGGAAAACCCCTTTAATTGACATAGGACACAACATTATGCAGATGTTCTTCAAGCTTCATAAAGGTTCTTCAAAAAGGTTCTTCAATGAACATGTGACTGAACAGTTCTTTATCAATCCAAAAGTAGTTCTTCCATAGCACTGCTTGGGTGGTAACCAAAAAATAACAGTCTAAATTAAATTAAATGTCACTGCTATTACATTACAATGAACTTAGCAATGTAAATAATATAAAAAATAGCTAAATAATAAAGCTGCAATATTTAAAAGCAATTTTATATAAGTGTATCATCTACATTTTTGGGCACTTTATTTCAAGTGTACATATTTGATTGCTTTTACAATTCATAGGTTTGCTAATTTTACATATATATCTATAATAGGCTGTTATTTTTCTATTCTGTACAGAATGTGTTTGACATTATTTCCAGAGGAAAAAAGAAAGCCCCCTGGTTTTGAAGCATGGAGGGAGGCACCTGATTTTATTGATAATCCCACTCTATCATTTCAAAGGTCCTTGACTCCTCCCGAGCCTCCTGACTTCATTTCTCTCAGCCCTTGTCTCTGGCCTCGCAGTCCCTGTCCTCCCCAAACGCATTCCCTTCTCCCCCTGCCATCATAAATT
Source organism: Crenuchus spilurus (assembly GCA_036984385.1). NCBI lineage: Eukaryota > Metazoa > Chordata > Actinopteri > Characiformes > Crenuchidae > Crenuchus > Crenuchus spilurus. Next base: position 8,217 of record BRDA01085338.1, read on the forward strand.
AAAGGCCAGCACTAGCCTCCACAGCAGCTGACATAATTAACCATGTCTTCTTCACACTTCTTTTACACAGCCTCGCTTTTCTCTGTAACACCAATACTGTAGCACGCCTCTGGTTACAGTCACTTTCAAAGCTGCAGTCAGCCATCTAAATAGAAGTGAGTCACACACTATGTGTGCACTTTGACCCCCTCACCTGTGTTTGGCTACTTTAACTGGGTAACAAAGTTCATGACAAAGATGCATCATGTAAGTGACTCAATACAACTTCCATATGGCAGCCATTTTTGTCCCCAAGAACTTTATGTGCAACTGCTTTTTATATAGAGTGTAATAAAATTGGGAATTTTATTGCACACACAAAACATCACACAAGATGACTGAACGTATTCGTATTTTATTGCACAGTCTAGCAAAATAAGAATATATACTGACAAAAATGATGTGTTAAATGACAAGAGACATTTCACATTTGTGACCTATGGTATTACCTATGGGTTACATCCATACATCTATCTATTATCCTGATCCTTATCAGGACTGTAGTTAGTCCCCTACTCCCTCACCAGGCACAGGGCAGGGCAGGACACTATCATAACCCAGGACAGGGCACCAGTTCATCGCTGGGTGCTAACTGAAAAAATAACATAAACTATCCTAAACTTATTGTTGTCATAAGACACCTCTAATACCCTAAAGAATCTATGTAATGATGTGTGTAAACATGTGAGTGTTAAGTACCTTTAAAAGCTTAGAGAACCAGTTCTGTACCAAAGAACCACACATCAAAGTTAAAACCATTAAAGAACATATCATACAACACAGTATGTGCAGTTTTCAGATTGTAGTAAATTTGCAACTGTTTAGGTCAATCGATGCACATTTATTCCAATTCTTATTCCAATTATTACATTGCAACTTATCAATGAAAAGGAATATTAGCTAAATGCTAACACTCGCATATTTTAAAATAATACTTTTATAAGATGTGTGTCATCTTTTGCTGTTTCTGCCTCTTTCTGCTGCACTGCAATAGAGAATCAGAAGGTCATTGTCTTGTTAAAGGCTGGCCCTAAAGCCGGCTCTAATTTCCACGGTCTACCTATGCCTCCTATTGGTCTGTTTCATTCAGTTACCCAACAAAGCATGCTGAGCTCAATCTCAGAGGGAAGAATAGAGAGGAGGGGTGAGCGAGTGAGCAAGAGAGAAAGAGAGAGAGGGGAGGGGGACAGAGAGAGAGAGAGAGAGAAACAGAAAAAGAGAGAGAGATATGTTACGAATGTTGACCACTGTCTCCCTACATAAATCTGCACATTAAGTGCAGTAAATGAGGCTCCTCTTGCTGTGCTGGCCTGGAGAACGGTCAGATTCAGTAATGTCATTTAAAAGCATCCACATCAGAGGAGACAGCAGGGCCAGATTAGGGGACTAAAGTCATCAGCAGAGCCTGGGTGACATGCAACGCCCCGCAGATGATGACTGGAGAATACAGTCAAAGCAAGAATGTGTTGGTTTGGGGAGAGGCGGGGCATTACTGCTGAAGATTTAAATCACCCTCACATCAACACTTGTCCACTCCAATGTGCACACAGGAAACCTCTGCATGCCCTCTGATCTTATTAAAAATAATCACAAATAACAAACTTAAATATATATATTTAATTATAATTATAATATATATAATATATATAATTTTTATTACGTTTTAAAATATGTTTTAATTACTTATTTTTCATGTCCCACATTTTTATAATGCTCTTTATATTCTCTGGCTTCTCTGATCAAAAACCTGGAAATATTTTTTCAAAGAGATTTAAAAATTGGCTAAAAAGTGATTTGTTTAATCACCTTTCACTATTAAATCTAGTATTTCATCAGATGCTTGTTTAAGCCAAAACTATACCAAAAATCACCACTTTAAACCAATCAGGACCATTTTTTGGCATTTTTAAATTCTAAATTTAGCTGTTGGACATGAACATGTTAAATAAATGATGCAATTGTGTCCACATTGAAAATGAAAATGTATTTTGATCTGAAGAAAGTTGGAATGTTTCATTCTGTCAAAGCCAAGTGGACTGCACAGAGATATTTCGGGTTTGTTTCATCAGCAATTATGTTGTGCATTAAAGTAGCAAAGTCTGTATATGCTGCATGTACTCTTTTATTTTATTTAAAAAGTGTGACCTACTTCAATTATGTTCATATTGAGGGATTTATTTGTTTGACTGTTAAATAGCAACAACAGAGTTTATCACCTCAGAGTTTGAGTGAGATTGCCTAATGTCTGTAATCGTAAGAGAAGATTTAGCTTGTTTGCGGGGAAAAAGCGGTTTTTGACAACAACCAGCTGATGACTATTATTTCATTTAATCTTGATCTTAATCTCTTGGCTTTAGTGTACTTTCTGCTTTACTACATGCATTAGTGCATTAGACTTTGACATTTACATGATGAATATAGCAAAACAGCCACTGAACTTAAATTACCCTGTAGAATTCAATGTCATTTTTGTAAAATACATAATGTGCCAAATCAAACCAGAGTACAAAAGAAACACTTTCAGAAGAAGAACAAGTTATATGTGAAATAAATTAACCTATGCCTTCAAAATGAATGCAAAGCCCCATTGTAAGCTATCAACATGTACATGGTAAAAACACTGCATTAGTATAAGCAGCAATATGCATATACATTGACTATTTTCGACCAAAAGTGTGTGCATTAGTGTAGTAATAAATATTGATGCGTGCTACAAATGGCAGCGTAAATGTGTAGCTTCAGAGGGATTAGCATGTTTAAAGAAATGAAGCATGTAATGACAGTGGATTCACCTCCATTATTTCCAGCTTGCCACAATTCCTCCATTACTTCACTTAAGAGGGCACATCAAACATGCAGCTGATGCCTTTGAAGCGTGTATCGGAAACTGAACTCTGAATGGCCTCCTCTCTACAAAGCTTGACTCCAGGATCCCACCAAGTTCCGAGAAGCAAATGACCCCCCCCCTCCATTAGGCCAAGCACAAAAAAAGAGGTCAGGCGCCATTTTGCATTTACAATTCAAGAAACTCTTCTAAAATTCCCCCACAGCCCCCTCCCTCCCTTCTCATCGAAGTATTTCCAATGGTAATGAGTAAAGTATTTGTCACTCTGTGCGGGGGTGGTAATTAATGTCCATGCTTTCAAAGGCGCTTCATTTTAAACACTCATCCCAACCAAATCCCTCTTTCTCTGCTGAACCGCAGCTTCTTTAAAGTGTAATCCCACTATTGTTGAACCTGAACAGAAGGTGAGAGCCCATGAAATGGTGAGTGAGCGATGAAGAGCGGAGAAAGACAGGAGCAGGGGAGATTTGAGTCATCAAAAACCAAGACAGGGATCTGGACGACAAATTTCATTCCCTTCTTTCCACTGCAATGAGCATCCCTTCTAGGGGTGTAATGATACACATAATTTTGGGTTAAGTATGGTTTTTCTGATTCAAAGCTGCAATTCAGCTTGATTTTTCAATATTTTAGATGTTAAAAAGTTTTAGAAGTTTGATAAATACAGGTACCTAGATACCTGATGCAGTTCAATGACCAATACATTGGTTTCCATGAAAGATGAGATTGATTTTTTCATATGTCTTCATTCTACACCATTAAAAAGAGCTTCTTCAACGGTTCTTTAGTAAAGGCAATGGTTAAATATACAGGCGGTCCTCGACTTACGACGTTGATCCATTCCTACGTCGCGTCGTAAACCTAATTTCGGTGTAAGTCGGAACATACGTACATACTGTACATAAATAACATCCTATAAGCACCTATCCTATCCTAACACCTATCGTAACACAGTAATGATCAAAAAACACATATAAAATACGTTTAATGAAATGAAACAGCCGCGTAACCGTGTATTCTTCTGCCGCACACACCAAACACGAAACAAGGCTTTATACAGTAAATAGGAAATGTGTCGTAACCACGAAACATCGTAACTCGGGACTGACGTAACCCGAGGACTGCCTGTGGTCATTTGTACACAATGGAATTTGACCTCCATATTTACCTCACCCATGCAGTGAGACACACACACTAGTGAACACACTAGGCTGTGAGAACATGTGCCCAAAGTGGTGGGCAGCCTCATTCATGGCGCCTGGGGAGCAGTTGGGGGTTAGGGTTATGACCTGTGCTGGTATCAAACCGGCGATATAAACCTGTAGCTCTGCTACTGTTGTAATTCATACATTACAACAATAATTCAACATTTTTGGTACTATATAGAGCCTTTTTAGGTGAAGAGCTCCAATTATATGCTAGAGGAACTCATTTTGCATAGAAAGGTATAATATTTCTTTTAAAAAAACAAAGATGAGCATGCAGTTAGTTCTTTTTTCATGCTAAAGACAGGACCACACAAGCAATCCCACTGTTTAGCCTATCCCTAACCAAACCTACACTTAGCATATGACCAGCTAAAGTGTATTGGATTTGGAAACAGTTAGTCAATTGTTTCTAGTCCCTGGGTGGTGGTTTATGGTAATGTTTGCATCAATACTAACAAAAGCCATAGAGCTGTACAGAGCACATCAAGGAAATGAAAAGACAAGGCTGCCTTTGTCAGTTCAGTCTACTATAAAGGAGGGATTTGGAGGCAGGGCCGCGATCGCTGGGGAGCAACAAAATGAATGAAGTGTAGAAAACAGCCTAGACTTGATCCTCTCCACCAGCGGTTTAGGGACTAGCTAATGGGCCGGGCTGCACTCAGGACACAAGATATATAACCCAGACACGTTTGGGCATCGCAAAGGTCAGAAAAGGGTAAAGCCGAGGAGGCGGAATGATAGGAAGCCTGTCATAAAAGCCTGTTATAGGGAGAATGACTGGCAATTCTTGTAAGCCATTAGATAAAACATTTCTGATTAGCGGCCCTTTCCACACATCAGGTGTGAGATTTATAAAAAGGTCAAAACTGAGGTGCAATCAATATGCCATTTGAATTTATCATTTAATGGCAATTAAAGAGTCTTCAAGATATCAAAGGTTCAGGCACAAAAACTGCTGACATTTTGAGAGCGAAAACAGAAAAATCTTCAACCAAATGGACTGATGTTACATTAATGCATATGAACGGGTGAACTCACTTTGATTGATTACACTTTGTCAGCATTTTCCTTTCATATTTTCATAATTTGACCTTAATAGCTAATATTTCTAGCATCATAAAGAAATACAGTCATTTCTATTGAACTATATGTGTTTGAAAGTACATGTTTAAAAATGATAACAGTAGATGTGGTGACATTCACCAAGTTCAAGTTCACCAATTGACCATACAATGTTATATATCTCAATGTCTGGGCTCTCCTGAAGTAATATAACAGTGACAGGTTTCATATGTAAAAGCATTTATTGCAAATTATGAATTTTTATTATTACTATTAATAATAATAATAATAATAATAATAATAATAATAATAATAATAATAATAATAATAATAATAAAGCTTAAAAATCCTTAAGAAACTGATATATTTTTTACTTACAAATGCAAAGCAACGGTTTACTTTTCCTGGTTTCTCCGTCATTCTCTCTGTTTATTTCTTTCTTTTTCTATATCTGTCCATCTTGCAGATGCATTCAGAAAATACTAATTGTGCCTAAAAGCAACAAGAAGATCCACATATCTCTTCTTTTTGGGGACTAAAATGAGAATTTCAAGGACGTCTGAGCACTTGCTGTCATTATGGTCCGACTCACCGCTTATTTCTTTGATATGCATCTCCTGACCTGTATATAAAATTCATAGTTTCACAAGTGACATGAGCGAGCCCTGGACAACCGAGGGGGAAAAGGCAGATTTCCTGACCTGGTCTCCATGGCAACCCGGTGCTGATTGGTAGTAGGCAGGCTTTGACACTGAGGAGCGATACGAGAGGTCCCTGCGTTCTTTGTTAAGATTGATATGTTTACATGTAAACTTGCATGTCTCCAACAGGCATTTTTTCACCACTCCATGTAATCAACTTAGAGAGAACAACAGGGCAAGAGGTAATCAACATACAAAAATAAAGCAGGTGAAGAAACCACAGAATTTTATTAACATGATGCCAATAAAATGATAATTTAGCATAGAAATCTATAAAATGTATACAAGAACAAGCCATGTATATCAGTCACAACATTTTATATTTAGTTTTCAGATTAATCAAATTATTTATTTTATTAATTTATTCATTTTTTCAATCTTTCAAAAAGATAAAAATATAAATTTCCTAATATTTGCTAAAATGTTAGATTCGATTACGTAAAACTGATAGAAAAAGATGAATAATGTAATATAAATATGTCTTTACTTTTTGCTATTTAACTGTGATTTTTAAAGTACACATTTGCAGTTGTTAATATCAGAGCACTAATAAAATAGGCTTAAAATTAACTACAAATGTGTATGTTTAAAATTCAAATAAGTCATTTACCACCTTCAAAAGATACCTTCAACCCAATTCTTTAAAGTACATTATGACAGTCAATACTCAGTCAGTGTCCAGCATGTGCATTAAGTCCAGCAGGTCGAGTGAATTAAAAACTCTCTTCAGTAAGTATAAACCTATGGATTAGGATGAGTGAGTGGCATTTTATTGACACCATCATTTAAACAGAAACTCACTTAAATTGCTCATCTCAGAGCGGACAGTTGCAAATTCCAGGTGGCAGGTCATAGGCAGTTATTTCAGATGTTAATAACAATCCCTCTCCTGCAGCCACTGCTAGATTGAATGAAAGCATAAATTGCTCGAGCTGACCGCTAGTACTTGTAAAGGCAATCTGCCAGACTCCCCCCCCCCCCATCTCTCCATCTCGCTGCTCTCTCCCAGTAGTATTAATGATACCAGGAAAGGTCACATGAAAAATGAGTGACAAACAAATCAAACCATATTAGCTTGTGGCTTTGTTATCAGTAGACAGCAAAAATGACTCAAAAATCTCCCAAATAATAATAATTCTCTCCATTGCTTTTGTGGCTAAATTACAGGGGGGGGGGAAGAGAAATAAAAACTTTACCTCTTAAGATATTTTCCTGTATCTGTAGCTTTTTTACTCCTTCTTCGCTTTGTTTTATCAAATTTATTTCTATATGTTCAATTGTTATTATTTGCAACAGTCATGCCAGTACAACAAAGAAAAATAAGAGAGAGGCAGAAAGAGAAAGATATATATATATATATATATATATATATATATATATATATATATATATATATATATATATATATATATATATA
>BRDA01085338.1:17984-30122 GCA_036984385.1 Crenuchus spilurus
ATATACATTCTATATTTATATTTATATTTATTTTCAGCCAATATAATCAATATTTGAAACTGGAATCACTTTAAATAGGTAAAATGGGATTAATGCATTGGGCCCTAGTACTGAACTGAAGTAATTGTAACTGTCGTTAATGCCAGTAAGCGGTCAGTGGCAGGCGATGGTGGAGACTGGCTTGCACATGCTAACAAAGCATGTGAAGCCATGCATACTTGACGTTTATTACATAAAACAACAAGCAGCAAAAAAGTCTTGCTGCATAATTATGCTGTTTAAACACACAGATTGGACTGGGCATGATGAGAGTGTCTTCACAAAAAAAAAATCAATGGCCATCTGCTTTACTGGAGTGCCTGCAGCCACCCTGGAGTGATACTACTGATAAAGGGAGACATCATGAGCCCCCAGTTTAACAGGGCTAATATTACAGGCCACTGTTTATCTACACTCAATGAGCCTGCTTCACAGAGATTCACTTCGACTTCTTACCTTTCACTCTGATGCTGCTGGAGATATGAACAGCCACAGCACGGATTAGCCACTAATCTTCCTATATGCATATTCCTAAAGCTACAGAGTGATAGCAAATGGTCTCTGTGCTTTTTTAACAACTGATAAGAGAGTGTCAGACTTCACAACACCTTCAAATTTCATGCACTGAACATCAGTCAGAGAGGCACAGCATGTACATATTTGTTTTAGGCAAATTATCTTGCCTAAATTGCAGCTTACAAGCTAATTGGACTAAATGGACTACAGAGCATAACCGCTGAAGCGCTTTATAATTTAATAAGTGGAAGTGAAGAGGTTTATAAAGGCTACATTACATTAACAGCTATCTAATCAATGTTTTTTCTCTTATCCACATTACGTGTATAGTTATATTGTTTAACCTCTTGAAACTGATGTATTTTTCCATCTGAATTTCCACACTCCATTTTTTTACCCAATTACATTACATAAATGAAAAAAGCCCTTGAAATTGTTTTTTTATGAACCACAATATAGTAACACATGCTTAAAATGTATTGCTGAACACAAACAATGTAGGTGGTTTTAGATTTCCACAGAAACTTTTTATTTTTCAGGCTGCACAGCACTGAAGGGATATTATGCAGGTTCATGTTACAACTCGATTTGTGTCACAAGAGGTCACCTTTCACCAGGACAAAAACTCTACAGTGCTCAATTCAATTTGTTTGTAACATATTCAAACAGTAAAGGTCTTCAACCAAAAACTAATGCTTCAATGTTTTTCAATGGTTATTCCAACTGATGATTCATTTGAACCAAATATTTAATAGGCAGCTCACACTAGAAAGAAGATGTTCTTCTCCCTTTTGAGTGCATCTTAAAAAATAAAATACTAATCTCTGAATTTTAGGTACAGATGACCACAGCTGGGTCAATGGAGTTTAAGAGGTTAAATATATATACAGAAAGGAAAATACATAAAAATAGAAGTAAAAAACATAGAAATTGGACAAATATTTAGCCTTATAAATGTAGATTATATTTTAGGAATAAAAACATATGATCTTAGCTAGGATTTGGACCAATAGTCAGGCATATATAAAGCATTATTTTTAGTGTGCTCTTGGCTAGAGAGAATTAGAAAATATCAGACTGTCATTGTGATTTGATACTGGGATGAAAAATGTCAAAAGTGGAGATGACAAATCAGTCCAGTGAGGAGAAGTGGCTCTCAGACAGGAGATGTCATTTGTCATGATTGCCATTTGACTGCACTCCCCCCACCAACCCCCACACCTCCACCCCAGCCTGCCATCAGATGAATGTTACCTTGATAGCCATTAATTCTAAATTATCCAAATTTGCCAAACTGCATCTTGTATGTGCATTGGAAATTAAATTTTATCTGTGCTTTTTTGTCCTCCCTTTCTTTCCTGTTCTTTGAATGGCGCGGGCCGAACCTTTCGGTGAGCGGAGGTGAAATTAGATTTGCACTCTGCACAATACACACACACACAGACAGAGCATCAAAGCCCTGAGCTTGGTGACATTTCAGAAATGTTCATCTCTCCTCATTGCAGGCCTCCATTTGGAATGAATAAACTGGTTGGGCGACTTTTTTTTTTTTTTGCAGTGGGCTTCCCTTCAGCCATGGCCTCCTCCTCCTCCTCTTTCTCCTCCTCCCCCAGGCCCCCTCAAACCCCCCTAAAGCCCAACCTTTAGGCCGTCGAGGGGCTTTGTTGGAGGAGGGACGCAGCTGAGCTCGCCGTGCACACACAGCCCCCTGCATAATACTGGAGGTAATTAAGCCACAGCTTCAAGGTTGCATGGACACAAGACAATTCGGCCTAATGAAGTATCGATCGGCTGCAGCCAAGGTAAAACAAGTTGACATTCATTTAGAGGCGCTATTGAGAATATACCACAATGCCATCCTCGGCAACACTAATTTAAATCATATGAAAACTATGAAGCCTCAATTATATTACCTCTTGTAATCGACTGAAAGCACTATGCACTTGTTTTGGTACATTTCATTAATTGAATGTATCAAAGAAAATCACATCAGAGGTAATCTATATTCATACAATCTAACATTTAAAAGCAAACACAATCACTGGGCAGAATTCAATGATTTTGTTTCAGTTTGTCTATTATTATTAAGATCAAGTCATTGATTCAATTACATTACATTAATGAAACTAAAAAAAAGGTATTGATAGCAATGGGCAAGGTTCATGAAATCTGCAATCATTCCTCTGCAGGCCATCTTGAGCAATTCACAGTGTCATCCAAAAATCAAGTTTAAATGACATGAAAATTATAAGGCCTATTATTATATCTTGTAAATAACTTAAAGAACTTGAGCAAAAAGATGAAAGAGAAAAATACTCATTCATTATTATTATTATTATTATTATCCCAGAAAATCATATCACAGGTATCTATATTCACACAAAAAAACAAGTACATTTACTGGCCAAAATGGTTTCAGTATTTCCTATACTGTTAGGATCAAGACACTGATTCAATTACATTATATTAACAGAACTACATAAATATATCGATAGCAATAGGCAGGGTTCATGAAATCTGCTATTATTCCTACTTAGAATGTCTTGAACAATTCACAATGCCATCCAAGACATAAAGCCTCAGTGACACAAATTTAAATCTCTTGAAAACTATGTTAACTTTTGGAACTGAATGACGATCAGTGAATTTGTTTGGTATTGTCATATAAGAATGAGGCACATTTCATTAATTGAATACATGTAACATTCCAAAGCTGACCAAAAAGGTCAGAATTCAATGGCATTGTTTCAATTTGTCTCATATTATGAAGATCAAGTCATTGATCCAATTAAATGATATTAAAATAGCAAAAATATATTGAAAGCAATAGGCAGTCTTAACAAAATTCACAATTATTCCTCATGGAATGTCTTGAGTGATTTATGTCATTATATCTGTCAAAAGGATCACTGTGCAGAATATGATATTATTGCTCTGATGAACAGTGATCGGGGAGCAATTCCTTTGACTGACCAAAGCTAATCTCTCCTGAGAACAAGGCCTGTAAAGTAGTAATTTCCTACAGTTCACCAGGGACCCCCAACTGACAAACAGTCAGCAAGTTTAACTCATTAGAGCTGCTTGATTGGCAGATGCTAAGATTCACATCAATTGCCCTACTTCCATGATTGAGTGCTGCAGATATGGCATACTCGGCGAGGAACGTCAAAGCGGAGCACTGCGCCAGGCCCCAAATAATGAGTCAATCAGAGGAAATGTTTTGGCCCCATTGTCTGAGAGCTGGATATGTCAGAGGACCTTGATTGGAATGGAGATAAGTACAGTTCCATTAAAGCAGGAAGACTTCGAAGTGGCCAGCCCTCCTTTTCCTGTCTCAAAGAGCAAAGTCGTCACTGTCCTCATTGTCATTAGATCAGTGTTTGCATCTCCACACCTGTACTTAAAGTCCTGTTTCACCTCATTTACACTCTTGTTCAGAGTTTAGCACTAACCATGCTGTAATCAAATCCACCCAATGCAGTAGCACTTTCACTGGACCAACACTATGCAGATTAGCACTACCACGAACAATCATTCTATTCAAAATAACACAGCGAAGCACTTTCCGATTGAGCACTCGAGCACCCACATTTTGAGCTCATCTACACAATCAAATGCAAATATCTGAACCTGAGGTGTTTTTTCTCCTTAAAGTAATCATGGGTCCTTTTAATGGAGTCCAGAAATGTCACATGCTGATATGTTTTAACACCAAATGAGATGGGACGGATATCAAAATGATGGCCAATTCCGCTGAACCCAATGCATTTTTAAACAGCCGCAATTATGCCAAATAGATAGTTTTAGCGGAATATTTGCATTGTGTAATATCCATGATCAAAGCAGGCATCAAAGTCAATTTGACTCTATCTTGCCAAGGTAACACCCACCATACAAGGAAAAGTACTAATGCTTGTCGCATGAAAGTTCTACCAGTTCCATTTATCAGAGGCAAGGTTCAAATAATTTGACATACAGTGTAGCAAAATGTACTGTAAATGGTCAATTATATGCAAACATAAAAACATACCTGCATATTTTGTAATGTTGTAAATTACGATAATTTTAGCATATGAAAATGGATCTGAAAAGGCTCAGTCTGCATTAGAATCTAATGTAAGCAAAATTACATTCAACTCCTGCAATACTGCTGACGTATAGATATGTATAAACTTTATACTTGCTGTATTATTATGTGTAAGTGGTCATTAAGCATGAGTGAAGAGGGGGGTGTGGTAGTAGGCAGAGGCTCTGCGCTCAACAACCTGGAAGTGGGCTTGAATAGCTAACATAGTATCGTAATTTTTGAGTAAGAAAATAATTTTGATAAAGAGTGAATAATGAAATAATGAAAGTATTAATACTATATTATTTAATTAACTGACTGTTAATTAACTGTTATTCCTTTATGTATTTCACTTCCTAATTGGTCTATATTCAGTCTTTATTCATCACTTGTGTTTTGCATTTATTATTAAGTTGATGTTAATTGTACTTTTTCTAATTTATTGTTCTCACCTGAGCTGTTAATAAACATGTGAAGATGGAAAGTACAAAAGGATATATTAAAATGTGTAAAACTAATAAAAACATGATTTAATTCTTTCCAAACTTCTCCTCATGGCAGTCCAGTACTTTTTTCAGTTCTTATCTAATACCTGGTTTGGTTTAATCAACTATGCTGCTGATGGCATTTAACAAATTCATGCATTTGGAACCACTTTATTCCCTAAACCAACACAAACACACTTATTGGTTTAAAATAATGAGCATAGGTGTCTTTTAGGGCAGTAATGTCTTGTTGAATACTCCAACATTCAATCTTCATATATGAAGTAACAATTTACTACATGAATTGGTTTGGCTCAGAAAAGTACAAAATTTATTTCAAAATTTAAATCTTGTTCAAGCTAAGCTCAGCCAAGTGGAGATATAACTACCACAAAACAATCCTTAGATAGCACTGTATACATGTTTAACATGCATGCTAATTAGTAACTACATCTAAAATAGTTTTCTGAAGTTTCGTGATTTTCACTGAAAGATGGTAAATGGGCTACAGCTAAACGTTATTTGTACTGTACTGAAATTGTTATAACACAGTACAAGCTCCATTAGATAAAACAGCGAATAAAAAGTGATAGATCACAGTATTTCACAATGCTTAGCATGTCAGTAATCTTTAAAAATTGCTATTTTAATTTGGTAATATGGTACAGTGGGGCCTCTAGTCATGCCAGCCCTACAATCTAATCTAAACTATATGTTGGGTTGCCTGCTGGCAAATCTCACTCACAAACATCATTCCAAAACTTATATGCAGTCAACAAAATTCCAAATTCTCCCAAAAAAAAAAAAAAAAAAATTACAGCACAGAAACAGCATTGCTTAGACACACTGATAAGGCATCAGTTAGACACATTAATAAACCATAATAGATCATGAATTAAACCAGTCACAGACACATGATTTCTTAACTTTGAGCAAAGTTCTCTGCCGAGACTTTTTCGATAGCTTAGTTCTCCAATACATCATAAATCACATAAATTATAAATCAGAGTTTGTTTTGACACACGAGGGGAGAAAAGAAACTGCTGTCCAGTTTATGAAAGAAGTCAGCATAAATAAAATATGTCCTCATGGGCAATCATAAATATGGAAAAGTAAGGTGTGAAATGATTATCTAGTCACAGTGAGGGGAGGAAAAAAAACGGCAGAGAAAAGAGGACACATTGTGCAGAGCAGCTCTCTGCTTGTCTGGATGCGAGTTGTTTGGTAGATTCTCCTACCTGTCATACCTGCAGTGGAGTCCAGCAGGGTCTCTTGAGGCTTCGCTGAACGCTGAAGACCAACACACTGTCCACAGCAGCACGGCTGCCTCTACTTCACTGAAATTACAGAGAGAAAGGGTGAGAAAGAGAGAAGTAATGGCATACAACCAAGTCTATATGTCAAAACACTCTAGCTATACCTTTCACACTTGAATAGGTAAAGCTACACAAAAATCTGTGACACTAATTTGGTCATTAAATTAGACTAGTGCTGTCAAAACTAGCCAATTAAAATATTACAGTTTATCATCTTCATAAACTGCCCGAAGATTAATTAGCAATTTGTATGATGATAATGCATATTTAAATTCTCCTAATGTTCTGTCTTATTGTAAAAATCTGATGTTACCTCATTTGTATGCATTTTCTATCACAAAGTATTTATACAATTAATTTTTTTAAAGCCTTCCTTGTTTATATTTGTCAATAAATAACATTAGAATCTTTGAAAGTCTATATATCAGGGTTCCCTATCCTGACCCTGGAAATTTACCACCCCAGACTTCCTACGTATCAAATCCGACGTTCGTGACTTTGTAATGACACTGAAAGCCTTCATTACCTGGAACAGGTAAGGCAGATTAAGGTTGGTGTAAAATTCTGCAGGGAGGTAGATCTCTAGGACCATGACTGGACACCCCTGTTTGCTTTAGTTTATTTTAGTCAATATTGTTTGTCCTTTTTTGATACCTTGATTACTCAAAAGTACTAACCCCACAACTGGGGGAAGCCGTGGCCTGGTGGTTAAGGATCTAGTCTTGTGACTGAAAGGGCGGTTCAATCCCAGAGCAGTGACTGAAGTGCCCCTGAGCAAGGCACCTAACCCCCAACTGCTCCCTGGGCACTGTGGATAGGACTGCCTTTCGCTTGTTCACTAGTGTGTGTGTATTTCACTGCACAAATGGGTTAAATGCAGAGGTCAAATTCCATTGTGTGCAATCACACTGGCAAAAAGTTTTATGTAATGTACTCACTTAAAGCCAAACATAATCAGCATATTATTCTACTGCTATAAAAAACAATAGTGACAATCCTATTCACTGTGTACTAACTTTGTATGCTGTTAAACAAATACTGAGTATAATCTAATGCAAATGTTTGGACATCACTGGCCAAAAAATGTATGATTCATTTTCTATGTGAAAATAAGTTAAATATTTCATTTTCTGGTTAATTTACTGGAACATAACTATCTACAAACCCAATTTCTAGAAAAGTTACATCACTAAAATGCAATAAAACCTGAAATCCCTGAATTGAACTGAATTGTTAATTCATTTGAACCTTTGTTTAACAGACAAAAAAGACAAAGAAATGATTTTCAGTGTTTTCAGTGACAAACTGAATTATATTTGTTAGATAAACAAATGTAGAAACTGATGCCTGCTACATGCTCAAAAAAAGTTTGGAGAGAAGCATGTTATAACACATCACCTTTTTTATAATACTTTTTTTAACTATTGGAGAATTGAAGATAATTGTTGCAATTTTCCAAGTGGATGTTTTTCATGCTGTATATAAGAATTTGAGCTACTCAACAGTGTTTGGTTACTGATGTCTGATTCTCTTCCTCATGAGGCACCACTGATTTTCAATAGGAGACAGATCTGGACTGCAGGCAGGCCAAACAATGCACATACTCTATGTCTACAAAGCTGTGCTGTTGTAACTCATGCAGAATGAGGCCTGGCATTGTCCTACTGAAATAAACATGGAAGTATTGGGAAAATATGTTGTCTTGATGGAAGCATACAGTAGCGCAAAAAAGTATGTGAACCCTTTGGGATTACTTGGATTTCTGCATAAATTGGTCATTAAATGTGTCCTGATCTTCACAACAATAGACAAAGTCTGCTTAAACTAATACCACACAAAATTATATGTTTTCGTTTTATTGAACACAACATTCACATATTCAAACATTCACTGTGCAGGGTGGAAAAAGCATGTGAACCTTTAGATTTAATAACTGATTGACCCTCCTTTACAGCAATAACCTCAACTAAACGTTTCCTGTAGTTACAGAGCAGACCTGCACAACAGTCAGGAGGAATTTTGGACCATTCCTCTTCTCTGAAAACTGTTTCAGTTCAGCAAAATTCTTGAGATATCTGGTGTGAATCAATCTCTTGAGGTCATGCCACAGCATCTCAATCGGTTTGAGGTCAGCACTCTGACTGGGTGTATTTTCTTCTATTGAAGCCATTCTGTTGTTGATTTACTTCTATGTTTTGGGTCGTTGTCCTGTTGCATCACCCCTCCTCTGTTGAGCTTCAGTTGGTGGACAGATGGTCTTACGTTTTCTTGCAAATTGTCTTGATAAACTTGAGAATTAATTTGATGACAGCAATCTGTCCAGGCCCTGTAGCAGCAAAGTATCTCAAAACCATAATGCCCCCTCCACCATATTTCACATTTGGGATGAGGTTTTAATGTTGATGTGCTGTACCTTTTTTTCTAAACACACAGCATTGTGTGTTCTTTCCAAACAATTCAGTTTTGATTTCATCTGTCCACAGAATATTTTGCCAGTTGTGCTGTGGAACATCCAGGTGCTCTTTTGCAAACTTCAAAAACGCAGCAATGTTTTTTGACAGCAGTGGCTTCCTCCATGGTGTCCTTCCATGAACTCCATTCTTATTTAATGCTTTAATTATTGTCAACAAAAATATCAGCATGTGCCAGAGATTTCTGTAAGTCTTTCGCTGACACTCTAGTATTCTTCTTCAACTCACTGGGCATTCTGTTCTGTGCTCTTGCAGTCATTTTTAAAGGACAGTCTGTCTTATTATGGACACATGAACTTGGTGTCTGGCTTTTAGAGATACTTCTGTAACCCTTTCCAGCTTCATGTCAGTCAACAATTCTTGAATGTACATCTTTTGAAAGCTCTTTTGTGCAAGGCATGATTCACATCAGGCAATGCTTCTTGAGAACAGTAAACTCAAAACTGGTGTGTGTTTTTACGGCAGGGCAGCTTTAACCAACATATCCAATCTCATCACATTGATTGACTCCAAGTTGGCTCACTCCTGGCTCCATTTATCTCTTGAAGAAGTCATTAATCTAAAGGTTCACATACTTTTTCCATTCTGCACTGTGAATGTTTGGATGATATGTTCAATAAAAACATGATAACGTATACATTTTTGTGCGGTATTAGTTTAAGCAGACTGTGTTTGACTATTGTTGTGACTTACATGAAGCTCAGAACACATTTAATAACCAATTTATGTAGAAATCCAAGTGATCCCAAAGGGTTCACATACTTTTTCTTGCAAATGTATGTCTCTCCAAAAGAACAATAAAAGCTTCTGCATCAGTGGTATGTGACCCCGTCAGGCAAAACTGGGTTAAAGACATTTTTCAAACCGGATTCCAAAAAAGTTGGGACACTAAACAAATTCTGAATAAAAACTGAATGCAATGATGTGGAGGTGCCAACATCTCATATTTTATTCAGAATAGAACACAAATCACAGATCAAAAGTTTAAACTGAGATAATGTATCATTTTAAAGGAGAAATATGTTGTTTCAAAATTTCATGGCGTCAACAAATCCCAAAAAAAGTTGGGACAAGGCCATTTTTACCACTGTGTGGCATCCCCCCTTCTTCTTACAACACTCAACAGACGTCTGGGGACAGAGGAGACCAGTTTCTCAAGTTTAGAAATAGGAATGCTCTCCCATTCATGTCTAATATAGGCCTCTAACTGTTCAATCGTCTTGGGCCTTCTTTGTCGCTCTGATCTCTGTTTGAATCAATATGTTGATTAAAAATTTCACAGTGTCAACAAATCCCAAAAAAGTTGGGACAAGTAGCAATAAGTGGCTAGAAAAAGGAAATTGAGTATACAACAAACAGCTGGAAGACCAATTAACACTAACTAGGTCAATTGACAACATGATTGGGTTTAAAAAGAGCTTCTCAAAGTGTCAGTGTCTCTCTGAAATTTTTTTGGGATTTGTTGACACTGTGAAATTTTGAATCAACATATTTCTCCTTTAAAATGTTACATTTACTCAGATTAAACTTTTGATCTGTCATCTATGTTCTATTATGAATAAAATATTGACATTTGCCACCTCCACATCATTGCATTCAGTTTTTATTCACAATTTGTATAGCGTCCCAACTTTTTTGGAATCCGGTTTGTATGAGTTATATGCATATTTGTAAAGAGTACTGTTGGAGGAAGCCTCACACAAAGTTTCA
Source organism: Crenuchus spilurus (assembly GCA_036984385.1). Classification (NCBI taxonomy): domain Eukaryota; kingdom Metazoa; phylum Chordata; class Actinopteri; order Characiformes; family Crenuchidae; genus Crenuchus; species Crenuchus spilurus. Next base: position 28,588 of record BRDA01085338.1, read on the forward strand.
GCCGATTATCTCTTATACTGTCAGAGATCTAGCATTCTGAGGCATAGCATTCTGAAACTCAACTTAGTTTATTTGTGTCACAAGACATTGATACACCAGAAACGCTTAAAATTAATCCAAATAAATCTAAATATAGCGGAAATAATAGTAAAAGACGACACTGGTTAAAATCGCTCTGTTTACATCAGCTGAAGACATCTGACCTGCTCACTTTTGGTTAATGGTTACATGAGCTCCAGCACATTTTTATGTACAGTGAAGAGAAGTATTTCAGGAGTTCAATGACACACAACAAGTTTGTGTGCCTCCATGGTAAAAGTATTTCTACATCAGGATTCTAGGGGTCACAGAAACCCATTTTTCGGGAACAATCTGCAAATTCGCTGAATGGATTACTGTACAAAACCAACTTTTTTGGTGGAAAGTTCTGTTCAAAACATATACTAAGATAGATATTTGAGACTATTATCTTTCATTTACAGCGAAAAAACTGAGTGGCTAAGTTTTGGTAATAATGTGAGTGACAGGCTAAACAACATGATATCTCAATAAGTTACCCAGCAACTTCGGCCTGGTGTTCCCTGGCGGGGTCACATATGTTCACGTATATGCAGATCAACCTTAAATTTTCCAGTTTTATTTTTCCTCTGTCCCAAGTTTTTGAGTGTGTTGCAGAAATTTGTTCATGTTTAACTAACAGACTTTAGTTTATCATTGAAAATACTGTAAATAAAAAACAAATGATAGATTTCTGTTTTTATATTTTCAGAATGTGTCCCAACTTTTCTGAAAATGGGGTTTGTAGTATAAAAGGTGCCATAAAATGTAGCCTGTGCAAATGTTATGTCTTATTTCACCAAACATGTTAAATTCAGCAAACAGTAACAGTGCATTAAAATGTGTTATCTGTAGGTAATGTGTATTTACACTTGCAAAGTCAAGAAAACATGTAGTTTGACCAGCAGCACATGCACACAAGTATAAAGCATTATGCATGGTGATGTAAATGCATTAAATGCAAACCTATAAATAAGTACATACAAACCGGATTCCAAAAAAGTTGGGACACTAAACAAATTGTGAATAAAAACTGAATGCAATGATGTGAAGATGGCAAATGTCAATATTTTATTTGTAATAGAACATGGATGACAGATCAAAAGTTTAATCTGAGTAAATGTAACATTTTAAAGGAGAAATATGTTGATTCAAAATTTCACAGTGTCAACAAATCCCAAAAAAGTTGGGACAAGTAGCAATAAGTGCCTGGAAAACGGAAATTGAGCATACAACAAACAGCTGGAAGACCAGTTAACACTAACTAGGTCAATTGACAACGTGATTGGGTATAAAAAGAGCTTCTCAAAGTGTCAGTGTCTCTCTGAAGCCAAGATGATAAGAGGATCACCAATTCCACCATTGTTGCACAGAAAGATTGTACAGCAATACCAGAATGGTGTTACCCAGCGTAAAATAGCAAAGACTTTTTAGTTATCATCATCAACCGTGCATAACATCATCAAAAGATTCAGAGA
>BRDA01085339.1:0-11116 GCA_036984385.1 Crenuchus spilurus
CCACATACAATTTATAAAAACTGTAATGAGCAGTGTGTAGATTTGACACACTTACTGTTTTGACACTGTTGTTGCTGAGTTTGTGCTGAACAGAAATCTGTGCAACACTTTGGAAACAAATAATTTTAAATGAGTGTAATTTTTTGAAAAAGTGAAGGCATGTCAGACTAGCATGGTGTCTGAAATACCCTCAGAAATTTACTGCTGAACAAAACAAACGCCAGGCACCTTTACATTTTTTTGACAAATACATTTTTTTTCAGGTTGCACAGACCTGAAGGGACTTTATGTAGTGTTCAGTTCTATTTGCACAGAACAAACATCAGTAAATGACTGCAACAGGTAGGCTACTATCTCTTACAGATAATAACTCTTACAGGTGGTTAAGAAAGGGTCCTTTAGTTTGGTGTTGTGCACTTCTAAAAAATGAGACTTATTGGCAGTGCTGGTGTAGTTATTCAAAAATGTTATCCTTTCCAAATGAGTAATTACTTCTGAAATTGTAATGGGATTACTTTATTCATTACTTCCTTTAAAAAATAATCACATTACTTATTATTCTGTCTTACTCATTTGGGCGCAAAGTACTGCACTGGACTGTGGTGTGCTACCATAAATCTCTTAATATTTGTCCACTTGTCATTTTGATGCATGACCTCTGTTCCACAAGATATTTCTCCTGGATTTAAATGTGCTGATGCAGTTTTACCACCCACAAAGTAACCTGTATAAAAAGTTCAGAAACAGCTGCCTTAGAACAGTAATAATTAATCTTTCAGATGGATTTGTTTACGTTCTTTATAAGTGTTTACAGTGTTTGTTCTGTTTACAGTGGTGGAAGTTTGTTTTTCCCTCCACTGGCGATGCACTGTTCAGTTTCATATCCCAGATCCCACTGCAAACAGGCAGCACATGTGTGCAAATTATGCTCAAGAACATAAAAGATTTAAAAGTTGAAATTTTGTTGTAAATAATTAATATTGTCCTTTTGCCATCAGAAAATTCTTATGAAGTCAGTAACTGTAATGTGATACAAGAATTTAGACTGTAAAGCTTTATACGACTTTGATACAGTCTAAAGTAATCAGATTACTGTAATGGCTTACTCTGTAACACGTCCCCCAGCATTACTTATTCAGACATGCACACAACTACATCACAAGTGTGGACTTTTTATACTGATGTGTTGGATTTTTATGCATTTTAACTAATTTCAGTGTCTATTATAGTTATTATTTTTATTTTTTTTAATTATTTTATTTTATATAAATTATTATATTATTAGATGATGGATGGATGGATGGATGGATGGATGGGTGGGTGGATTTATTATTATTATTATTATTATTATTATTATTATTATTATTATTATTATTTATTCATTCACCCAGCAATGGTTTGGTACCCTGTCCTAGGCTAAGATAGTGTAGTACCCTGCCCTGTGCCGGGATAGGGGACTCCCCTCAGGATTAAGTGGAAGATGATGGATGATGAGTGGATTTATTATTATTATTATTATTATTATTATTATTATTATTATTATTATTATTAACAGATATCTGTACATTTTCTCTTGTATGAACAGGAGATTTCTGGTCAAACAACATATTTTAGAAGAGTGATATAAAGACAAATGACACCAGAATGTTAAAAGTTCTCTTTGTTTAGCTAATGCTTTGGTGTTACTGTCACATCACACTTCCACCACCTCCCTCATTTCCCAGAAGCCTTTATGTTTTTCTAGTGCCACATCGTTAAAAGTGAAGCCTCTTTACGGCTGTTTTGCTAAATAATTGGTTCCTCTGCTCCACCTTACCCAATACATGGCAGAAGGCCAGCGCTAGCTCAAGCTGTTTGACGTGTGGGCCAATAATAGTTTCCCCCTAAGTTACAGTGCTTGGCAAAAGGTACTTTGGAAAAGCTTCCCACTGCCAAACCCCACTAGTAATGAGACCGTCTCGAAAACAGCTGCTGGTAAAACCCCTGCAAGCTCCTTGCTGGAGGCCTGTGAGACGATATGAGACACAAGCCTCTCATCAGGCCTGAATGGGGATTCCCTTTGTGTTGCCTAATGAGTATCATTGTCTTTGCCAGTTGTCTGCTCGTTCTGCAGGCCTTTAGGGGGCTAAAGTGAGCAGTATTGGCTTTATCACTGCCAGAGAAAGATATGCTGCACACGTATGATGACAAAAATGTCTCTGAAGTGGAAAGACAAACCCAGGGTCAAGACATTTAGTGCATATCACATGGCACTGCTTACTCATCAAACAGGAACAACTTTAACAACAATTTTCTACATATATAATATCTGCATAGCAACCACTAAAGCTAAGCAGGTTTGGGTCTGGTTAGTTTTTGGATGGGAGACCTGTAATGGAATTCTTGTATGTATAACAGGAGGTGCTGTTCTTGTGTTCTCTGTGGATCCCAATACTCCAGTGCAGTGCAGGAGATTTGTACTGTATACATGTTGCTGTCTTTCAAATGTTTTCTGATTATCTGAGGTCAGAAAAAGATCCCAGGTAATGTCCTCTAACAGGGTAGTGGTGTTACCCCAATGTTAATAGCTAAACCACTCCTGATCATCCCATCTTCATAAACTGGCATAGTCTCTCCTCACGTCTCTGTCTAATAGCTAATGTGTGGTGAGAGTTTTGATGTGGACTGGCTGCTGAGCATTGGTGATGGTTGTGGTAACTCTTGAAGGTCACCTCAACTAAGGAACTTGAAGGACTCTTGAATGAATGATAATGGGTCTTAGAATTTCTTCTTGAAATCAACGCAGGTCCTTCACAACCAGTTTCTGAAAAAAACACCCCACAGGGAACTGCCTAGCATAAACATATGGAGCAGAGTGGTATGCAAGATGCCTTTGGCCTTCTAGGCTTTGGTCGTAATTCTTTTGAGAATATCCTGTAGACTGGGATTTGTGCCACTGCTGGTAGACCTGTATGTCCGTACACTTTCATACACCTGCAAATTCCCATACACTGGCCTTTGGCACCCAAATGCAATCACTCCTTTTAACCAGTCATTAACATCTGCTTTCTGAGCCATTTATCTCACATTGAACAAAGCATTCACTGCCTCTACTCTTCTCAATCCACGAATCTTGTTGCACACCCTGCAGGTATTTGTAGCCTGATCATTCTTGCACAACACCATCTGCCTAAAGCCTGACATTACTACCATATACAGACCCATTCCAAAAAAATTTGAATATCATGGAAAAGTTTATTAATTTCCATAATTCCATTCAAAAAGTTAAACTTTCATAGATTATAAATTCAGGGCCCACAATTTAAACAATTTCAAGTATTTATTTGTTTATTTTCATATAATTTGGGCTTCTAGCTCATAAAACCCACGAAAACATGATTTAAAAAAATTATGCCAAAATTGTGCAGGTCATGAGTGTTTTAAACTGAGTTTGACACACTAATCATCTACTAAACTCAAAGCACCTACACAGGTTTCCCCAGGTGTCATTAAATTGCTTCAGTTTGGTTCAATTGTCTCAGTTCGGTTCAGTATGGGGAAGACTGCAGACATAACAACTGGCCAGAAGACCATCACTGATACCCTCCATAGGATGGGGAAGCCACAAAAGTTCATAGCTAAAGAGGCTGGCTGTTCACAGAGTGCTGTGTCCAAACATATCTATATAATACTCCTGTTCTAAACTGACTGCTATTTCATTAATAAAGCAAAGACACAGGCTTAAAATTACCCATAAAAACTTGAAAGGAGCAGATTGAAGAGGATTTTAGGTCAAAAAGCAGATTTTGTTTGCCTTGTGATTGTCTTGATGAGATTTTCAGTCGACAGCCCACCTCTCCCTTCAGGTGGGGATGAAGACTATTCTTTGAATGTAATGTAACAAAACCTCAGCAGGGCCGTCTTCCAGTCACTGGACTGTTCTGCATCTGTTGTCTCTTGATCTGAATCATAATCCGTGTTGTCTTTAAGTCCTGCCTCGTCCTCCTGTACTGTCTTTGTGCTCAAAGATGTGTTCAGAGCCTCATGTACTGTACAACCTTTATTCATTGTGCTGACACAGTCTCAGCTGTAAGCAAGAAAAAGTCTTTTATACCAGAGCTGTGAGGACGTTTGATATATTACTGAAACAACGTTGTGATTTGTGAGAAAGCTGAAAAGGTGTGATTATAAAGTTTCTATTGGGGAAAGTTCCTGTGAAGGTTGCCATGTATGTCAAAAAGGGGAGTGAGGATGTGCGAGTGTGTGTGTGTGAGTGTGTGTGTGTGTGTGAGTGAGTGAGAGAGAGAGAATGTGTGTATGTTTGACACTGGGAGTGTGTGTGTGTGTGTGTGTATGTGTGTGTGTTTTACACATTTGCTGTAATTTAATCCATTCATTTCTGATGACTGGTCACTTTTAAAAGTTAAACACTTTGAGTTAAAGCACTCAAAATTAAGTGAAAATAAACCAAATTTATTTTGTATGTTTAGATGCACTGTGTTAACTGCGACCCTTATACGGATTAAGAGGGTGTGATAATGGATGGATGGAGATGCTCTGTGTGTACAAAGTCATGAAACCCCCTGATGATCAGATTAAAACTTTTTCAGTCAGAAAACTTCTAAATTGGTCAAATTTGACTGGAAAACAACAGGTAGTGTAATGATGTAAGGTACCCCTAACACCATTACCAACATAAACAGCGAACAATTATACAAATACTTACCTGTTCTGCATGGATGTTGTGTATACTTACCTACCTAAAAGAGTAGCAAGCCAAAGACTCTGAGCTTTACATACCTGGGTGAGTCCATTCTCTGTAGAAGGGAAGGGGAGGAGAAACTCTGTAAAAGGGAGAACTAAAATAAATAACATGAGTACTGTAAGAGTATTTATAACGATGTATGTATGGTTTTTAACAGCAATTAGTAACTAAAGTTGTGAATCATGTTTTATTAACCTGCATACCTTTTGCAAAATGTATGGGAATTAAAATTTACCTGTATTACATAATGGAATAATCCAGGGAGGGGCTACGGGTATAAAGGCAGCCCTGAATTGCAATTAGAGAAAACTCTCTCTCAAGCAGTAGGACTACAATACACCTATGAGAGGAGTATGTAAGTAGTTTAGAATCTTACATGACTTTGCAGTCATGGCTTAATCCTCTGTTGCTAAGAGGCCGTGTTAATTTTCATTATTTTTGAACTTTTCTTTAAAATGCGCATTGTAAATACTCAGTGTGGACTAAATAAAAAGGTGACTGATAAAAAGTTTTTCCAGTGTTTTAGGCCATTTGCCCGACACTACCCATAAAGCATCATCACAGGTAGGTTATTCATGACAGACGTGTTCATCACTATGAGTCTGAGAGTAAACAGTAGACTATAGAACAGAAACATCCTCAATCAACTACCAAGAAACAGTTCAAACATCAGCTGGAAAAATGACTTTTTTTCTGACTCTCCTGAAAGAAGCCATACGAGGATGAATATTTGATGAAGAGATGCATTCATGGCTCACAGATCAGCCAAAAACATGTTTTAAGGAGGGAATACAAAAGCTTGTCGACAGATGGACAAAGTCTATTGAAAACGAAGAAGATTATGTCAAAAAATAATATGTTTGTCTTTTCTGAAAACTGATTAAAATGAATTCTTCAGCCAGATAGTGGATGATTTTTGACTCATTTAATTTGATATCATGATTAAAATGTGATAATACTGACAGCTTCAACTCTGCACTTCTTGTGTGGATTTGTTTCAATATTAAAAATGACAAAATGATTAAAAAAATCTTATTTTAATTACACAGCCAAATGTCTTTAGATGGAAAGCTTTGCATCTGCAGTCTCACAGAACAGAAAAATACTGAGAAATATCCATATTTATATGTACAGTAACTGATCAGAAGAGTTAAGGCTGTGGTAGCACATGGTTCAGCGCAGCTCTTCTCTCTTTGAAGTCTTGTGTGCAATATTGGAACACAGTATTTTATTTTAGTTACATGCTGGATACATAAGCAAGATTATATTAGCGAAACAAAACAACATTGTAGGGGAAAGCTTTTATATCTACATAATATCAAACCTTTTTTTTTTTGTTATAATGAGGCATATTCAGCACTGTGATGTATGTCTTGCATAGCTAATTACAGTGATGTTTTTCCCCTATTTAGTCCTTTGCAATTTAGTAAATAAAATCCCCAGGGTTCTCATTTGAAGCCCAGAAATAGGCCATATCCTCCCACAGCAAAACACCATTAAAACTGACACTGGTGTTGAGAAGGATTTGGGCAAAAAATAGGATTGAGACAAAAGGCAAACGTTTGATTATTCAATCACAAACAACAGGAGCAAATTCCCAACATCATTATGCTTATCAGGGCATGACACTGCATTTTGCTGAGAGTAAAAATAAAGGGGAAAATAAACGAGGTGAGCTCACAATCTCATATTTCAGTTTCACAGATTCCTCTACAATGCAGTTGCCCAGCATCTTTGATTGACATCTAACTGATGCTGCGGATCTTTCTTTAAATTTGCAGTGGAGCCTCCAAGGTTTTCATTTTTCGTTTTCTTCAATCCGCCCTGAAGCCTCAATTGTGTGCTTGTACACTCTTAGGGCTTGTGGAGAGATTGCACCTACCCCCTTCATGCCCAAACCTTCATTCCTCTGGGGCAGTTATTTTTGACCTCCTGCATGCTAAAGGCAGGGTAGGCAGGTAAAGCTGGCGCAAGGCGAGACCACTCCAGACAGTCTGCAGTAATGTCCATTGACAAATCTGTCAGGAGAGCTGAAGCTTACTGAGCTGTGATGGATGCAGAGGTGAGGGTTGGTATGAGGGTAAGGGAGGGGGCTGTTGTGAGAGTGAGGCTGGGGTGTTTGGATAGGAGTGGTAAAGAGCAGGAATGGTAGAAGAGTGGCATATCCTCAAGTGATCCTCTTAATGCTGTTTATATTTATATTTGTGCAACAGTCCAATTTTTTGAGGTTAGTATTTAGATATTTATGGCAAGTGGGAGTGGCCTAAATCAAATTAAAAATGAGTGGGAAGTGGATGCTTACTGAACAGAAATCATGTGGCAGAAGCAGTTTTCTGTCATATAATAATAATAATAATAATAATAATAACAAGAGCACAATATTAAATACACAGTAAAATGATATATAATGTAATTCTCCATATATAAATATTAACATACACACTATTGCGCTGCATATTCCAACGATACAAGCAATATAGTATACAGTGTTTCCACATACACTATATGACCTTAAGATATGCAAATTATTCCAGAAAACACCTCTCATATGCAGATATGAGCCTGTAGTAAACAGCATAGAGATATGTGTATTATACAGGAATATAATATTGTATGGATTGAAGATTTATGCAAATATTTTGCCTTTAAGTATAATATAAAATACATTCAAGATACTGTATGTTTATGTGCATAATGATATATTATACTCTTTCTCATCGTCATCATCATGCACATATTTTCAGTAACAGAATTAGGACATAAAATAAAATGAGTACATAAAATAAAAGTACAATAAAATGAGAAACCTACTGTAAAAATATGATGTCTTCCTTCTGTTTTCTCCCAATGCTAACTGTAGTTTCCTACTACCCTTATTTCACGACAGCTCCCGACCTTGGGGGCCCATTGCCTTAGCTGGTTGAGATAATAATAGTCTGAGTTGTTGAGGGAAACTCTATAGTCAGTCATTGTTGTCTGGAGTAGCAGCACGAGGAACTAAAGCGTCAGGTTTGTTGCAAGCCTCAGCTGGGCCTTCAAAGCTGAATTAGCCATATAAGCCAAGCTATAGTTTCAATAGAGCTAAACATGCTTGCTTAATTGAATTAAAAGACAAGCGATTTATTGAGGATGACTGGCTCTAAATAGGGAGCGCTTTCTCACTGGGAGCAGCACTTAGGCAATTGTCTTGTTTAGGGCCATATATCTACAGCCTCCTGCTCTGCCACCAGTGCATAGAAAGCTCATCTTTGATATACCCATCCAAACGTGCGGGGGGTGTGTGTGTGTGTGTGTGCCATCCATTCTAGTTTTGTGACCTTAATCCTGGGACACTCCTTGCTCAGTCACTCTCATGATTAATTACACAAATACATTCAATTTACATGCTGGGTGACAGCAGAGGTGCAGGCATTGCACTGACATTGAGTATCCCAACACAGTCCTGATGAATGGAGCTGAAGAAGGCCTAAACCAGCTAAGGCGATTACATTGTGCAACATGGGCACCTCGAGGTAATAGATCCGTTGTTTGTACCGCAGCACAGATGCCAATATGAACGAATGCGTTATTTGTTACCCGGCACTCACTATTGATGATGCTGCTGATGAAATCTATATGCCCTTACACCATTACTGTAAAATGCAACACGAGACATTGACCATATAAATTCTTCATGCTGAAGGCCATGGGCAAGAAGTAAAGCAGATTCAGTGTGAGCCAGGAGGATGAGAGATAAAAAGGGAGGCGAGTGAAGAGAGACAGAGGAGTGGAGAAGATAGAGATAGGGACTGGTGATCAGAAGAAAAGAGAGAATGGAAAAATAAACAGGGAAGTGAAGAGTGAGGGTACATTCCTGTCTTCATAATAGCTCCCCGCAAAGAAGGCTATGCAGGTTTTCAGAGAGTACAACAAAGGCTTGCATGAGGAACTGAGGACCAGAGTCCAGCTGATTTCTGGCTATAACACAACAACTAAAGCTGGTGATTATTTACTGAGGTTAATCAGGTGTGCATGAGCAGGGAAATCACCAATCTGTGTAGAAATCTGAGTTCCCCACCCATGCCATAAGGAGTGAAAATGTTCACTCTGGAGTCTGAGGGTGTTTCAGACACTCTGATGTAGTCTGACATGTCTTGACTTTTTTTTTCAAATTACACACATCTAAGATTATTTTTCCCAAAGTGTTACACAGGCTTTAGTTCAGCACAAACTCCACAACAAGTGTCAGAACAGTAAGAGTGTCATAAATCTATATTCTGATTAAATCTGCTCTAAACTTAGACTTTACAAAAACCTCTTTTCAGATGTGCTGATATATTGTGAATGAACACTCTAAACATTTCTAGACAAGACTTTTGAGCTCAAAACTGAATAAACAGAGGTGTTGGCTACACACTGCTCGTTACAGTTTTTAGAAACTGTATGTGGTTTTATTTCTAAAGCTTAACTAATGTGAGGTGACACTCTGTTTTCAGGCAGATGTCATTTTGCATTTGAAAATAAAGATTTGTGGCTGATGCTAATATCTGCATTTAATCTTTTAACATACATTACCTGTGATAGCATTTTGTGGAGGAAAAAGAACCTAAAATCTATAATAAATGCACAATACTGTCCACTCCTTGGCTCAGAGGACTAAGGCACTGACACTACAGTCAGAGGATCACAAGTTTGAATCTCAGTCATGCTGCTTGAAATCGACTGTCAGGGCCAGAGAGAGCAACATTGGCTGTGTTCTCTCTGGGTGGGTAGATGGCACTCTCTACCCATCACTCAGCCATCTGCCAGCTGATCCATAAAAGCTGGCACTTTCCACTGAGTTTTTTGGCTGCCCAGCGATAATGTATCAGTAGCAGTTGGAAAAGAGGCGGAGCCTAATTTGTTCATCGTGTTATTCTGCAACCTCCTAGAGTCAGGGTAACAAGTGATTGGGAGAGTACTAGCGGATGGGTGGGTTGATTGGCTACCACTACATTGGGGGTCAAAAAAATGTTTAAAAAAGAAAAAAAGTGAAGTTAAACAATAGAGGGTAGCTGTGTTCTTTTTTAATGGGAATGAAATGAATGAAATGGCTAAAACATTGATGTCATTTTTCATAGTTCTTAATGAGCAACATTTGATTAATGTTAGAAAGTTTACAAATATATAAAATATTCCAATCCAGCCTGGTTTTGTTTAGAAAATGTTAGCATTTTGGCTGATTTTAAGCATAATAATCTTGTTAACAGAAAACTGGAATAGCTTCTTCTGGCCTTCCATGATCAAGTGCTGTATAGGGAGCACTGCTTAGAGCAGCACTGTGGAATAGAGTACAGGTGAGTTGAATGAAAAAGCAAAAGAGAGAAGGGAGGGTAACAAAACTATTGCTGAACCAGCATGATGTTGTGCAGGTGTGGGAGTGCAGTGTGCTTCCCTGGGGCACTCAACTTCCAGCCTGTCAAGTCCCCTCACTCCTCCTCAATCAACCCCCACCTCCTCTCCCTTTGCATGTCACCTGTCCAGAGCAGGGATGCAAGGTGACTTTGTCTCCATGATTCCGGAATGACAGCATGATTCCGGAATGACAGCTGGAGCTTTGGTGTCTGAGACCCTTGTGGAAAAAGCATTGGCCCTCTTCTTCCTGTTCTTCTTCTCCTCTGTGGACTTGCCTCCCCCTCCTGCAAAGCACCATGTCTCAGGATTGGTCGGATATGGTCGAGTTGCTCTCAGTAATAATGTATTACAGTGGGCCTCTGTCAGACCCAGTGCCCAGGATGTAGATCACTATGTTAGCTGTTGTCTGAGTTGGAGTGACAGTGCTACAAGCACAGCACAGTCACTACTCAGGCCCAGTCCCACGGGTGGGTGCAAACCCATGCATTGCACCTTCAGTTTGGATTTTTGCACCATCACTCTGGAGAAATAATTGTGTTAAACAGGGAGAACAGAGAAACTTTTTACAGGGTTCCTGCGGGGTTAAAAAGTCTTAAAAACGGCCAGATATCCATCCAAGGTCTTAAATTAAATTTATTAAAGTCTTAAATTTGTACTTTTAATTCCAAAAAATTGTTGTCTAATTGGACGTTAGTTTTGCTAACTTCTGCTAACGTTGACTAAATGCATCAGTGTAAATGTAGTTCTGTTCACTCTGTTTCTTGGTGGACTATCGCTGTGGGAACTACAAAGCCACGATAACCTCATAACAGATGAAACTAGTTAGCTAGCTGCATCATATGGGAACTCCCTGTTCCACCTTAAATATGCGGTCAGATACGTTCTCCCGGCAACAGCTTCACCAAATGATCTATATTACTGGATAGGACACTGCCTATTCGCTAGCATTGAGGCCGGCGCGACATCATGGAGCCGCCATGTTGTGTGGAAGTGAAGCTT
>BRDA01085340.1:0-11168 GCA_036984385.1 Crenuchus spilurus
CTTAAAATGATACATTCTCTCAGTTTAAACTTTTGATCTGTGATTTGTGTTCTATTCTGAATAAAATATTAGATGTTGCCATCTCCACATCATTGGACTCAGTTTTTATTCACAATTTGTTTAGTGTCCCAACTTTTTTGGAATCCGGTTTGTATTATTTTATAGATTTATTATCATTAAATTGAGATATTTTCCTGTTATAGGTGTGGGGAAATGATTGTACATTCTAACTGAGCCACAGATGTGGTAGATAGAGATCAGGTTGAAAAAGGCAGGACTGTACCTTTAATGATCTGACAGAGTCTCACTGCTTCATTGATGTTATTGGTGTGAGAAAGTGTGAGAGACTGAGCTGAATAGTGTTCCTGTTCAGTGTTTCTGGTGGGGGGTCCTGAATAGAAACAGATGCAGTGGATGGAGAAACAATAAAAAGAATAAGTAGAGGACTGCAGGGGACTCTGGGTGATGAAGTCCTGTCTGCCTGTGTGCCAGATGGAGTGACAGGACGAGAAGGCAGGAGGTAGAGCGGTGATCTGATGCAAACAAATCTGGACAGAGGAACAGCTGATTGCTGTGATGTTTTTTGCCTGTGTTAGAGGAAGGCGGTGTCTAATGCAGGGCAGTTATAATTAGAATTTTTTCACATTATTATGATGTAATAAAAAAGTAACTTAAGATGATTATTATTCTAACTTAAATTGTTTTGATGATGGACAAAAAGATTTTAATTCTGTATAAATAATTTAATGAATGTCACTAGATTTTCATGTTTAGTTTTGACATAATCATTTCATGCATATTCATTGTTACACAATTTTGCACCAGCCAGACAAACACCTAAATAGTTTCTGTAAAAATACACTTAAATTCTCTCAAATCACATTCTGATATAATATATGTAATCTTATAAATATATGATCTTAATATACGCAGTAACCCACCAACTAGTCGATGTGTTTTTGGATATAGTATCACCGCACACAGTGCACAAAACCGCTATCTGATGTAGCTGCCTGTAGCTGTGTGGTTTTATTAGTTTTTTGTATCTCAAATACTGTCATACTGTCCAAAAACACATTGACTAGTTACGGAGACCTTCATTAAGATCTGGATGCACTTTGAGTGGGTTGAGAGACAGTTTGGTGATGTAATTTGAAGGGAACGTAATGTAATTTGTGTGACAGTTGAGTTTTGGTGTTTGTGGTGCTAACAACATTAGCCTCACTAATCCTGTTCTAAATATTAGGAACATGTTTCTGCATTTTGGTAGGGATACACAAATATTTGGCAACCAAAATTATTAGGTGAAAAAAATTAATGATTTGTTCTGAACAATGAGGTTTTTATTGACACTTTTACCTTTTTGGACATTCAGAATTGTGCTTTTTCACCAGCAAAACACAGATTCACCAGCACAGTTACAGTTTGGTGGTGAAATGGAAGAAGACAACAAACTACAAGCACAAACTTTACTAAACTACACTTGTTATGATGAAGCCAGAATACATCCGCTTAGCTTTGTGTTTGTGAGCAGCTGCAGTGTTAGGGATCGTCTCAGAATTAGCAGAAGAAATGTGAAGTGTTTCAGTGTCTGTAGCCAATAACACTCACATTAAACACACAACACATCCATGTGACTTACATCATTTATTTTAGACATTTTCATCATTTTATTAAATATTAGTAATGTAATATACATGCAGCTTCATACATCCATCCATCCATTATCAACCGCTTATCCGGGGCCGGGTCGCGGAGGTAGCAGTCTGAGCAGGGAAACCCAAACCTCCCTCTCCCCAGACACTTCAGCCAGCTCCTCGGGTGGAACACCGAGACGTTCCCAGGCCAGTCGAGAGACATAGTCTCTCCAACGTGTCCTGGGTCTTCCCCGGGGCCTCCTCCCAGGGGGACATGCCTGGAACACCTCCCTAGGGAGGCATCCAGGGGGCATCCGAAACAGATGCCCGAGCCACCTCAGCTGGCTCCTCTCGATGTGGAGCTTCATACATATTCATATATTATTGTCTTTGTTTTATATACAAATATAATCAATTAAACTCATGTTATTAAACCTAATGATGTCTAACCATCTTATTAACATACAGACATTCATTCCTGACTAACTACAAGACCTATTTTGGCAAATAGTTTAGTTATTCATCTTATGATAATTTATATAAATGAAGAACAGTGTTCAGTGTTAGGCCAAAATTTGTGTTTTCAGCCAAAAATGTTCTTTTCGGTGCATCCCTATTTTTATATTAATACAGTTCAGTGAGGATGGGCACTGTAGATAAAAATATGACTTTTTAATGCTTGAAGACATTTTCACAATACACCAACATGATGGTTTTGCTGAGGTTCGATTTTGCTGGAATAGACCAAAAAAGCAACATCTGTACCACATTCTGAAAATACATGAACATAAAAATAGTGATCCTTACTCAGCACTGCACATACTGTCATCTTTGGTAATGAAATATGCAGTTAATAACCGATGATATCCACTACACTGAGAAAAATTATTGTTACATTTATATAATTTACCCAATATCCACCACTAATCAATGACCAGCCAGCCATCTTTCTCTCTCTCTCTGTCTTTGTCTCTCTCTCTCTCTCTCTCTCTCTCTCTCTCTCTCTCTCTCTCTCTCTCTCTCTCTCTCTGTGTGTGTGTCTCTCTGTGTCTCTCTCTCTCTCTCTCTCTCTCTGTTTGTTGTTCTATCATGCTAGCTCAGTCTCTCTGATTCACTTTCTGTCTCATTTTGTCTGTCTGTTTCTCTCTCATTGTCTTTTTTTGTCTTTTCTCTCCCTTTACATCTCTCTCTCCTACTTATTTCTGTCCTTTCCACACTTTTAGTTTTTTGTTCTTTTTCTGTATTTTTACTCTTTTTCTCTCTCTTTACTCCATGCACCCTCTCTCCCTCTTTTTTCTTGTTTTTTCTCTATCATTGTTCTCACCTTCTCTCTCTCTGTCCCTCTTTGTTCTTGTCTTTCCTTTTCTCTTTTTTGACCTGCTCTTTTTTGTCTTTCAATGTTCTCTCCATTTTTTCTCTTTCACTGTCCTTTCAGAGCAGTGGGGTCTGCTGGTCCCAAACAGAGGGAAACATTAAGGTTTAATCTCAGCGGGGGATTAAAGGGGAAACTCCCACTAATATAAATATAGATTAACACGCTGTAATGTTGAGATACACTCAGCACTGTCCAGTGTCCACACTCATCACAGTACTGTCAGTGACTGTGTTGAGATCTTTTAATGTCTCACAGTGTATGTCTTTATGTCTGACAGATTATTAAGAGTTTTAATGGCCTGTTTCTGTGGCCTGATGTCTGTGGAGGAGAACATTCTCTTTTGACTTTTGTTTTTCTGACCATCCTGACCTGAGAGACGGTGTTTCGTGGGCATGTTCCTGTTCTGTGCTGTTGTTGGAAGAGTTTGTGTGTGTGTGTGTGTGTGTGTGTGTGCACGCGCACGCTTTGCCAAATGTGTTGTTTTTTTAACAGAGGACAGAAGTATAGATCAGACAGGATAGAATATCTTTCTGACTTCAGCTTGTATGTGTGTGCAGAGTGTTTGTGAGCGGTGTGTGTGTGTGTGTGTGTATACTGGAGTATACTTTTCTCTGCTGATGAATGCCTTTTCTTCTCTTGCTCAGTGGAGTTTTAGTCTTTTTAGTGTGATTTATAGTGTTATGAGTACGACTGTGCTGTGTTCACTTAAAATTCTGTAATAATTCTCCTGCAATTCACATTTGCACAGATGTAGTTCATCAGCTGACACATTTGGAGCCCAAGTCATACTTTTTGCCTAGGACTGGAGCTGCAAGGCTAATATTGCTAACAAACACTTCAACTGAACAGTCACCTAAATAGTCCAGTCATTTAAATACAATTACATATATTCCATTTATTCCAGATGTAGTTCATCAGCCAAGACACATTTAGAGTCCCAGTGTTGCTTCTTTAGTTTAAAACAGTCAGGAAAACATTGCTAGAATGAACACTAGAACTCAACAGTCACCTAAATTAGTCCAACCATTTTCATCCAAATGCATTAACAAAACCTCTCTTAACATTCTCAGCCCACACACAGATGTTAATTGAGGTCCCACAGACTAGTTGATGTAATTTATGAGCTACATGATGTAATTTATGAGCCACCTCAGACAGCAGCAGGGCTGGTGTAAGTGTGTTCTTGGATGGTGTTCATTGTCAGTGAAACTGCTGCAGAATTCAGCTACTGTAACTTTCTCTCCTCTGCCTTGTCCCTGGCCCCGCCTCTGTCCACGTGCTTCTTGTTTGTTTATGTTTGCCATGTGCCATCTTGTATCCATGTGCTGTTTTGTTTACTTTCACATCATGTCTCCATGTTCCCACCCTCGTCATGTCATCCTGTCTCATTAATGGTCAGCACCTGAGTCTTGTCTGCTCACAGCCCTGTCCTTTCTGCTGTCTTGACTAAGTTGCTGTTTAGCTCCCTTGTGTTTGACAGTCTTTGTCAGTCATTGTATGTCACCATGTGTAAGTCTCCATGGTCACTGTCAAGTCAAAGTCAAAGTTTTGAGTTTGTTGGCACGGTTTGTTTCACTGCCACAGTTTTCTAAATAAAGTCTGTTTTTGGACATCCGTCTCCCCCTGACAGGTATACAGGTTATTACAGTCTTACAGTGTCTGAAACAACATCAACAAGTCTGTGAGACTTTAAGATCTGTACGAGGTTTCATTTTGGTGATGATTGGACAGATGTTTTTGACTTCTAGTGTTTGTTAGCAACATTAGCCTCACAGGTCCAGCCTTTAACTAAAGAAACCAAACGTGGACTCCAAACATGTTTTGGCTGATCGGCGACATTAAATGGACTATAATGTAAACATAATTATTGAGTGAAGTATAGTATTAATATCATGTGAGTAACATGAATCATGGGACAAGGCAGAGTTTAAAAGTCAATGTTGCCTCTACACAAATGTATTTCCTTGTGTAGTCTATGATCCATTATGGTACTAGGGCTGTGTGTTAGTTCTTCAATGTCCTGTTGTTGTGAAAACCATCCTTCAGTGTGGTGTGAGTCCAATAATCTGTTGAGAAGTCAGTTCTCCAAATGGAATAATTGAAGAAGCATGACTAAACAAGTACACTTGTATGCATAGATTCAATAGCTTGTGTTGTCTTTTAATGCGTCTGGTCAGTTCTCTCTTCCTGCTGTGTAACTCAATAAGAGCTGGTGTGGTGGCCCAATCAGCTCAGTGTCCAGGCCATAGAAATGTAATGAAATCAGGTGTCTGAGCTGGGCTGAATGAGAGAGACAGCGAGAGAGGCTGATCTGTGTGTATGTGTGTGGGTGGGAGTTGAAGAGAGGCCAATTTGAGGGAAAAGGTGAAAGGAGAAAGAGATTGAGTAAGAGCTCTCTCTGACTTGACTGGCTGGCTGAGTCTGATGGCGTCACTTTCACAGATAACTATCAGTGGAAATCTATACTGAACACAGGAGATGTATGAGGTTTAACTAGGGTGTGAATTTACGAACGTCACCTGAAAAGACCCTTTACTTTCTTTACCTTGTGCATAATGCGCAGTACCATCTGCACCTACTTACTCGGCTCATAAAGGGAGACAATGAGAAACACTGCTCTTTGATCAGAGGGCTGCTTCTAGGATCTGAGCCATTATGCAACCTTCTAACACGCTGTTGCGTAAAATTCTGGCTGTGTTGCTGAACTGTGGAAGACTGATCTGTTCATTCTTTATTCGACATTAAATCTTCACTTGACAACTTTTAAAATGTAAAAAAGGCAGCACAGGAATGCAGTCTGAGCTTTCTGGAGTATGTCTTGGTGAATGACAAAAACGCCACATGAGGGAATGTATACCTGCCTCTTATACATATTTAAAGAAATGTTTCACCCAGAACAAATGAACAATGTCCACGGACCTCAGATGTGGCTGATCAGTCAGTACATGTGTTCAGTCCACATTTTGCTTCTTTAGTTTGGAGCTGTGAGGCTTCATTTGAGGCTAGCAAAAGCCTTTTCATTTCCTTCTAGTACAGTACCAGTCAAAAGTTTGGACACACCCTCTTTCAGTGTTTTTTTCATGATGTAAAACTGTTCGGCATTGTAGATTAATACTAAAGTCTAAACTATGAATAAACACATCTGTAATTATTTAGTAAACAAACAAGTAAACAAACCAGAACATGTTTATATTTGACATTCTTCACAGTAGGCACCTCTTACTTAGATGCAGCTTTCTTGGCATTTTCTCAGTCAGCTTTATGAGGTAGTCACCTGGAATGGCTTTCAGTTAACAGCTGTGTCTGGTCAAGAGTTCATGACTTGCATTTCTTGCCTCTTAATGTGTTTGAGACATCAGTTGTGTGTCTACTTTGAAGTAAAATCTAAAACATGTTTTGGTTTGTTTAACACTTTTAAGTTTAATACATAATATTGATTACTTCAGTATTAGTTTACAATGTAGGAAAAAATAAAAATAAAAACATTGAATGAGACCAAACCTTTGACTGTACATCATCAAAACATCCCTCAACCCACAATTAAACCACATTTCGGTCTACAGACACCTCACTGTAGTGTAGGACAAAGAACTTGTGTAGCTGAAGGCTGCATTCATCATCTTAGACAAAAATCCAAGTTTAATGAAGATTTGGATGAGATAAGTGGTTGAAAGATGTTTTAATGATGTAATTTGGGGGGTTGGGGTATGTTGTGATAATAGGTGACTATTGAGTTTTATTGTTTGTTAGCAATATTAGCCTCCCAATATTAGACTAATGGACTTGAGTTTGCCTAGGCTGATTGAATACATCTGGACTAAGTAGAAAACTATGAATATTGTTTGAGGTGAATATGATATGTTTTTTTTTTTGCATATTTAAATCATTGAGACATCAGGATCATTAAGTCTGGTTTGGTGTGAAACAATACATTGTGAGGAACTGGGGGTGTGATGTTTGCAAGGCAAATATGTCAATTTTATTTACTATTCAAAGTGACCTACATGTGTCTTCTGAGGTTTTATATGAAGTGGTACTGATGATGGTACAAAAGTCATTGATAATGATACAGTGGTAATGGTACAATAATGGGAAGTCAATTAAATATATCATTTATTTGGTTAGTATTTTGCTGCTGCTGGTTAGTATTTCTTCACCTTTTCTGTGTTTTAGGGTTCAGAGCTATTAACCCACCTATTTCCTTCAAATATATTATCTTTTGGGTGAATGTAATCCCAGGGATTTAAACCTGAAAATAAAATTGTTAGCCATGTTTATGTGACATGGCTAAAAAACCATCAAGCTCACGGACTGAAAGAAAAATAATTTCCAAAATATTTTATAGCTTTTATATATATATATATATATATATATATATATATATATATATATATATATATATATATATATATATATATATATAGCTGATGAAAGGCAACCTGTAGCTTATCAATTGCCTGACACAGAGAAGAAGCCACTGAATAGAGGACAGTATCATCTGCATAGATATTTACTTTAGCTGTGTGCATGTCCCTTCCAATATTATTTATAAAAATTGCAAATAATACAGGGGCTAGGAATGAGCCTTGGGGTACTCCTTTGTCACTATTATACAGATTGTCCTAAATACTTGTTCTTCAGACTACAGCAGAACCAAAAGGGTTCTTCTGTAGTTAAGATGTCAAGCCTGTAGTAATAGGGGAACTTTTTATGATGCTATATAGAATCATTTTCAAAAGGTTTCTATATAGAGCCATCTACAGCAAATTTCTTATCAATCTGAAGAACCCTTTCATCATGCAGAGAACCTTTTTTCTATGTGAAGGATTCTTTGGGTGTTCATGGTTCTAAATAGAACCATTTCTATACTATAGAACCCTTGAAGAACCATCTCTTTTAAGAGTGTACCTGTTAAGCACAGTAAAAATAAAAAAAAGTTTAAAAACATTGTTATTTTTTTGACACTGTTCAAAAAGCTACTTTGGCTTAAATGGTTTATTCTTTTATTTTTTTTAGTACTGTTTAGTATTTTTAAATAGGGAATTTAGTTTGCTTGTACTGCTTAGTAACTTGCAAAATGGTATTAAAAACCAAGAAGAAAAAGAATCATGATAAGTTTGTGATCGTGATCCTGCAAAAAAAAATTATCGTAAAATTATATTTTTTCCATATTGCCCACCTGTAATTCAAACTATGTAAAGCATCTGAAAGTGAGGAAATGTCTTCTTTTATGAGTGATTGTGGTCTGTAGCAGCCAATAACAGTAGTGTGAATATCCTTAGAAATACTTATTTTAACAGCAAGCAACTCAAACAATTTGGCTTTGGTTATAGACTGTAACAAAGAGCTACAAAATGTAGATTTAAAGTAATTTACAACCCCTCCACCTTTACCAGCTCATTCAGATTACACATTGTAATCCTCAATTGTAACCAAATTATGAGTTTTTCATTTTTTAAACCATGTTTCAGAAATAACAATAATATCTGTGTTCGTGGTAGCAGTCCAAATCTTTATCAAAGCCATTTTAGGAAGAAGACGTCTAGCAGTTAAATGTATCAGACCAAGACCTGATCTATGAAAGTCTGCTGGTGTGGGTACATTCAGCATAGGACCTGGGTTTGGCTGTACATTCCCAACAGCACCATGAGACATTTTAATTTCACAGTGTGTGTAGTGATGCTGTAGTCAGTGTCTCTGTTATTAGAGTTCAAAGAGAGAGTTGTTTGTGGTACAGATATCATTCAGTGCTTTCAAACACTGTAATAATAGTGTGCTCATTGTAATGTGTAGGTTGTAAAGTTGCTGATACATGGGATGGATTTATTGATGATAAAAGCATGAGTCTCCAGTCACAGACTTCTCTCACTTTCACTGGTCCAGTAGACATAAACAGATAAAGAAACAAATACATAACACCTGCAGCTGGTGCCACAGAACATACAATGAACAATGAACAGTTTAAACAATGTAATGAATTATCTTCATTCATAGTATTATTAGAGTACTAGATAATATTAGATTATTAGAGTATGTTTGTTAAAAAACACATAGGACAGCAGGCATTTAGAGAGATCACCCCTGTGGCCTTCCTTACCCCTGTCACTTGCCAGCAGTGCGTCCACACCGCCAATCAATCAGTGCTGGTTTCAAAATCACAATCCACAGAGAGGAGCAGTACAGAATCCGTCACACAGGCTACACAGACCTGGACATAGAAGCACCATCCCAAGGCACCCAAAAAGCTGTCTCACAAAACCACCCAGCCTCGCGAGACCACAACCCAGCCAGCAGGCCGGACAAAAGAGAACAGGCCCCAACCAACTCACACTGGCAGGGAGAGAACATTAACTCTTTAAAAATGTATACGTTGTAGATGCTGGTTCTGTTGACCAAAAGCACAAGTTAAGAAGGCCTGTCTTAACCAGATGATCAGTTTTAAACAATAAAACATTAAAAACAGATGACATGCAGGCACACAAAGAACTAGGTTGGCAGCGATCTTGGATAGCACAATATACACAGTAAATATACCAGTGTTAAATCAACACTGTTAGAGTTAAATTAACACTGAGGGTGTCAAAATGTAACACTCTCAGTGTTAATTTAACTCTAATAGTGTTGATTTAACACTGGCAGATTTACTGTGTAGTTATTTTGTCTTAATACAGTATTTGCATTAATTGCAGAGGTTACACTACTACAGGTGTGGTATGGAGTGTGAATTTAACATTACAGTGACCTCAGTATCACGAAAAACATCTAAAACACACATGTGGAATTTGATAGTATTTCTTATACAGCACAACAGATGGAGGACAAAGAACTTCATACAAAGTCTGTACAGAGAAACCATTTCATCATTTCAATTTTTCAATGTTTACACAGTTGTCCCCAACGGAATTACAAAAAGTCATTTAATATGAGTCAAAAGCTAATAAATAATTTTTTATTTTTGAAATGATCACATTAAATGTGATCACAGTAACTCATAATATAATAAACGGGTTCATGTTTCATGTGACCACTGCTGTGAATAATCTCTCAGTAATTTTCTCTGTCACATCAGACAGTGAATGCATTTGTTTACATATCAAAGTCTCAGATTTAGAAAAGAATGGGTGGCATTCCCCTTTAAGCAGGCCAACATTTTGGCATCTTGAGTTAAATGTTTTCTCTCTCTCTCTCTCTCTCTCTCTCTCTCTCTCTCTCTCTCTCTCTCTCTCTCTCTCTCTCTCTCTCTCTCTCTCTCTCTCTGTCTCTCTCTTTTGCATGCCCTTTTCTATTCCATCTGAGCAGACCTGGCTCATATATAATCGCATTATATGCTGGAAATGGGAGTGAACTAGAGTGGCTGGGGAGGTAAAAGGTGAAGATGAAAGGACTCATTTTCCACCTCTTTCTGGCATTTTATGGAGGACTTGTGCTGAATACCACTAATGGACAGGGATTTGGATTTTGGAGCTTTTAACATGAGATTTTAGAAGTCAACTTTCTGTCACATTTGGGCTCTGAATGAAATGACTGGATGTTTTCCAGGCTGTTTGCTGGTGTTTTACATTCACACATAGTCCTGAGCCCTGAAGGATCGTGCTCTGCATCACAGCAGTGTTGGCCAACAGCAAAACAAAACTTCTAACCCAGAATAATGTGTACTTTTTCTTTTTTTAGTACTCTCCTCTGATTCTTCTCATTTTATGTTCTGTGGACAAGGTGAACATGGAGAAAATCAATAGGACTTAAATAATTGAACAATTGAACTGTAATGTAGATTTAGATTTCTGTAGGGGAGTGGAGCTCAGCCATCTGCTCCATGTCCACATTAATAACATTTATGTTAACTGCGCAGGATTAATGTATAAAAATGGCCTCTATGTTTATTATGTTTAGGGTACTGTTGAATCATTTATATTAGCCAGCATGCTGGCAGTTCTAAAACCATACTTTGATCTGGGAACATCTGGATTCAATACAGACATACACTACCACTCAAAAGTTTGGAGTCATCCACTAAACTGACTAGTCATGTCAACATATAGTTTTATTCAGAATAACATTTTTTATATATATATATATATATATATATATATATATATATATATATATATATATATATATATATATATAGTTCTGTTTTGGTCTGCAACAGGATTAAC
>BRDA01085342.1:0-13356 GCA_036984385.1 Crenuchus spilurus
CAGAGGACACATGATGTGTGAATGAAAGCTGGTCATCAAACATAACCCAGAGGTTCCTAACAACCTTTGACGGAGAGAGTGAGAGAGAGTCCATCATCAAGGTGAGGTTGTGTTGAACCGACTGTTTTGCGGGGAAGACCAGTAGTTCAGTCTTTGAGAGGTTAAGTTGTAGGTGGTGATCCTTCATCCATGAGGATATATCTGATAGGCAGTGAGATATCCGCGCCGTGATGGCAGAGTCATCATCAGGCGGGAATGACAGATAGAGCTGAGTATCATCAGCATTATTATTATTATCATCATCAGCATTATCAGCATTAGCATCATCAGCATTATTATTATTATTATTATTATTATTATTATTATTATTATTATTATAAAATACTTAGTTTAAAATTCTTAAAAACTGTAGTAATTAAAAAAAGTTAATTGTTTATTTTGTCAACGTAGCCAAAAAGCTATACTTGTGGTGACATGTCACTACTTGTTTTTATCAAATTTGTTTATAATCAGAAAATATGTAAATATGTTTATACAAAATGTAATCAATTAGACCAAAAGAAATTCAGTTCAAACACAGTGGTGCTTGAAAGTTTGAGAACCCTTTAGAATGTTCTATATTTCTGCATAAATATGAGCTAAAACATAATCAGATTTTCACAGCAGTCCTAAAAGTAGATAAAGGGAGCCCAGTTAAATGAGACACAAATATTATCATTGCTCATTTATTTATTGAGGAAAATGAACTAATATGACATATTTGTGAGAGGCAAAAGTATGTGAACCTCTAAGATTAGAAGTTAATTTGAAGGTGAAATTAGAGTCAGGTGTTTTCAATCAATGGGATGACAATTAGGTGTGAGTGGACACCTGTTTAATTTAAATAACAGGGATCTATCAAAGTCTGCACTTCACAACACATGTTTGTGGAAGTGTATCATGGCACAAACAAAGGAAATTTCTGAGGAGCTCAGAAAAAGAGTTGTTGATGCTCATCAGGCTGGAAAAGGTTACAAAAACATCTCTAAATAGTTTGGACTCCTTCAGTCC
Source organism: Crenuchus spilurus (assembly GCA_036984385.1). Classification (NCBI taxonomy): domain Eukaryota; kingdom Metazoa; phylum Chordata; class Actinopteri; order Characiformes; family Crenuchidae; genus Crenuchus; species Crenuchus spilurus. The sequence goes on from BRDA01085342.1 coordinate 1,051, forward strand.
ACAGTCAGACAGATTGTGTACAAATGAAGACTATTAAATCATGACTATTGCTACCCTCCACAGGAGTGGTTGACCAACAAAGGTCACTCCAAGAGCAAGGCGTGTAATAGTCAGAGAGGTCACAAAGGACCCCAGAGTAACTTCTAAACTACCGAAGGCCTCTCTCACATTGGCTAATGTTAATGTTCATGAGTCCACCATCAGGAGAACACTGAACAACAATGGTGTGCATGGCAGGGTTGCAAGGAGAAAGCCACTGCTCTCCAAAAAGAACATTGCTAAACATTCTAAAGGGTTCACAAACTTTCAAGCACCACTGTATTTCCTGATAATAGTATAGCTACTGGACATGAATGACTTAGAAATACCAACAGATGAACTGATGGGAGACCACTTCTGAGGAAGTATCACAGAAGCTGAGGTTGATCTTACAACAGCTGAACGCCACAGACGTGGAAGGTCATATAATCCAGCTTCTGTGACAGTTTGCAGTGGCTTGCAAAAGTATTCATACCCCTTGAACTCTTTCACATTTTGTCACCTTACAACCACAAACTTGTATTTTATTGAGATTTTAAGTGATAGACCAACACAAAGTAGCTCATGATTGTGACGTGGAATGAAAATGATACATGGTTTAAAAAATTTTAACCAAATAAAAATCTTAAAAGTGTGACGTTCAAAAGTATTCATCCCCTGTACTCTGATACCTCTAAACAAAGTCCAGTGCAATCAATTACCTTCAGAAGTCACTTAATTAGTTAATGGAGTCCAGCTGTGTGTAATTTAGTCTCAGTATAAACACACCTGTTATGAGAACGTCTCAGTGGTTTGTTAGAGAACACTAGTGAATTGAACTGCAAACCTACCAAGACATGGCCGTCCACCCAGAAAAAAAAGACATAAGAACTGCCATTTGCTTTTTGCCAGAAGCCATGTAGGCTTGCAAACAGGACTTCTTATGTCTTTCTTTCAACAATGATTTTCTTCTGGCACCTGTGAATTGAACTGCAAACCTACCAAGACATGGCCGTCCACCTAAACTGACAGATAGAGCAAGAAGAGCACTGGTCAGAGAAGCAGCCAAGAGGCACATGGTCACTCTGGAGGAGCTGCAGAAATCCACAGCTCAGGTGGAAGGATTTGTACTCAGGACAATGTCTACATTGGAGTTCAAATGGACTTTCTGGCCATTATCAATGCACCCACTATCATCATCATTCCTGTCCCACTACTGTCACTATATCAGCTCACCTGAACTTTACAACAAGATCATATGATTATGATTCATCACACACTTAGAATTAGTGACCAGAGGAGGATGGGTCCCCCATGTGAGTCTGGTTCCTCCCAAGGTTTCTTCCTCCAGCTCTGAGGGAGTTTTTCCTTGCCACTGTTGCCGTTGGCTTGCTCACCGGGGATTAGGGATTAATGATTTTATGTCTGTTATTGCTAACCCTGTAAAGCTGCTTTGTGACATCAGTTGTAAAAAGCGCTTTATAAATAAAATTTGATTGATTGATTGACAACTATATGTCGTGCACTCCACAAATCTGGCATTTATGAAAAAGTGGCAAGAAGAAAATCATTGTTGAAAGAAAGACATAAGAAGTCCTGTTTGCAAGCCTACATGGCTTCTGGCAAACTGCAAACAGCAGTTCTCATGTCTTTTTTTCTGGGTGGACGGCCATGTCTTGGTAGGTTTGCAGTTCAATTCACTAGTGTTCTCTAACAAACCACTGAGGCCTTCACAGAACAGGTGTGTTTATACTGAGACTAAATTACACACAGCTGGACTCTATTAACTAATTAAGTGACTTCTGAAGGTAATTGATTGCACTGGACTTTGTTTAGGGTTATCAGAGTAGAGGGGGATGAATACTTTTGCACGTCACACTTTAAGATTTTTATTTGATTAAAATTTTGAAAATAATGTATCATTTTCATTCCACTTCACAATTATGTGGTACGTTGTGTTGGTCTATCACTTAAAATATCAGTGAAATACATTTAAGTTTGTGGTTGTAAGGTGACAAAATGTGAAAAAGTTCAAGGGGTATGAATACTTCTGCAAGCCACTGTATATGTGGAACATGTGAAAGACATGTTATTATGACTATGAGCTGAATCAGCAAAGTCTCAATTATTTACACAATCAGAGTTTTAGTTTGAGCTGCTTCCTGTGTTGACATTGGCTAACATGCATTCAGCAATGTATTCAGAACCTGTGAAGACATTGTGGGCAAAAACAGGTGTTAGAAGAAATGCTGTCAGCTGTGTTAGCTGGATAAATAAACAATAGAAAACAATAACAAAGCAAAGCTACTGAGTGTTATTGTAGGATTCTGCCCAAAGCCAGCTGTGTCAGCCTGGTTTTGTGATATTTGTCTATATCAGCAGAGGGCAGTGTAGGCCCAGCTGTCACATCCCTGCATAAATTATAGCCTACACATGTCTAGGTGTTGGCAGAGTTGCCTTTTATGTCAGTGTAAGATCAGGTGTGGTGAAATAATATCTCTCATTTGGCTAAAATTATATATAATTAATTTAATGGGGCCATACAACAGACAATGAACTTAAAATTACAATTGTAAAGTACTATATAAAACACAACACTCACTTCACAGTCCATACAGCACATATATGGAACCTAGGCTGGAAAATCATCATTAGGTATCTACACTCAATGTCCATTATATCAGCTCCACTGAACATACAGGAGCACTTTGTAGTTCTACAATTACAGACTGTAGTCCATCTGTTTTTCTGTACACTTTATTATCCTCCTTTCACCTGTTTGAGTGGTGGTTAAATGAAAGTAAAACGTAGGAAATTAGTCATTTATGGCACACGACGAATCCATCCTGTAATAAACTGAAAGGTTTCACAGATATCTCTGATGAAGGAGAGCATATGTGTAATCCAAATTAATTCATGCCAAATAAATGGAAACAACTAGGCACAAAAGTCAAATTAATTTACCTTTTTTAATTACAGAGAGAATCTCTTTTATATCCTTTCAACTTTTTGAACAATTTGTCCCGTATAAGCAAACATGCTTCTGCCAATGTACAGTACCAGTCAAAAGTCAGTTTTTTCATGATTTAAAAATGTTCTGCATTGTAGATTAATACCAAAGTCATCCAGACTATGAATAAACACATCTGTAATTATTTAGTAACAAACAAGTGTTAAACAAACCAGAATATGTTTATATTTGACATTCTTCACAGTAGGCACCTCTTACTTAGATGCAGCTTTCTTGGCATTTTCTCAGTCAGCTTTATGAGGTAGTCACCTGGAATGGCTTTCAGTTAACAGCTGTGACTTGTCAAGAGTTCATAACTTGCATTTCTTGCCTCTTAATGTGTTTGAGACATCAGTTGTGTGTCTACTTTGAAGTAAAATCTAAAACATGTTTTGGTTTGTTTAACACTTTTAAGTTTACTACATAATTCTTTATGTGTTCCTTCATAGTCTGAATGACTTCAGTGTTCATTTACAATGTAGGAAAAAATAAAATAAAAAAAAATTAAAATATTGAATGAGTAGTGTGTCCAAACTTTTGACTGGTACTGTATATCACCGGAATGCTTCTCAGCCAGCTCAAAATGAGCCAAAATCTTTATTAAGGTTACACAGATTAGTGAATTTAGGACACAGTATGAGTAAGAAGCCCTGACCTTGAGTCAGTTGAAGTGATGATGACTGGCATAAACATAAAACATATTTTGGTGTGTTTAACACTTTTAAGTTTACTACATGATTCCTTATGTGTTCATTCAGTCTGGATGACTTCAGTATTCATTTACAATGTAGGAAAATAAATAAAAATAAAAATAAAAATATTGTAGAAGAATGAGAATGTGTCCAAACATTTGACTGATACTGTACATAAAGTAAATTGTTGCATTTTCTAGACATCACAGACTTCACAAGTCTAAACATTAGCTGATAAGCTTTTCTTACTATTGCATTAAATAAATGATATTCCTGTTAGTCCTCTAGTGTAACATGAAAATATGTCATTAAACTCCAATTGTAGCCTGTAGGTGTCACACTTGAATATGTGTTAGCTCAGTGAGTTTGAACTCCAGTCCTGGAAATGTTTAATGCCAGTTCTTTTGCCTGGACATGTGTATGGCTTTCTTGCTGTATCATAAGTAATAAACTCTTTGTGGGATTAATAACAGCAGGGCACTTTCAGGATCTGCTGTTGGCTCACAGGACTCCAGCTGTAATGCATTAGACAAACTCACACAAAGAGAACAAGAATCTATTCTGTAGGTTTTCTTCACAATAGATGCACTCTCTGGAAGACCAAATTCTCAACTATTACCAGAGTCCAGTGGTGGAGAATCTGCTCAAGCACAAAGCTGAACGACTACTTGAGTGGAGAGAAAAAGAAGCTACATTTGGTTTCTATACTAATAGACCTCAGATGCAGAGCTGCAACATAAACATTTGTTCTAATAAATAAAACATTGGTATACAGTGCTACATAAAAAATAGAACATAGTGAAAAAGTTCAATGTTGTTCATAATTTTATTCAACAAAGTAAACTGTCAAATTATATTCATTAACAAATTTCTAAAATTAAAACTAACATTAAAATTCATTGCATGTAAAGGCCTGTATTTCAATCTTTTTTGTTTATTTTGGAGAAGTATGACTTAATTAACTTAAAGTTAATTAAAATGATTAGAATATGTAATTTGGAGTTTGAATTAATTACTCAATTAAAACAGTATCAACATTAACAACATTGTTTCAACATTAAAACAAAAAAAGGTATGAAATATGGCACTTCATGTGTAATAAACATAAAATATTTCACAGTGAATTAAATTATGTACACAGTGAACTTTTTCACAGTATTGTAATGATTGGAGATGCACTGTTATAGAACAATGGGGACTGGAAGCAGAATTAGAAGAGAATAATACACAATTGCCAACAGCGTACAAATCCTGAAACAATATAGCAACCACAGAAAAGGCATTATTTCTTAGGATACACCCTCTGAAAATGTGAAAACGATTTACTGTTTTGGTACTTGGTACTGTAAAGAGAGCAGAACTCGTATTGGACATGAAGTGCAATTAGAACAATAGAACCATGTTAAAATGTAAAGAATGTGATGAGTGTTTTAATCAGTTATAGTTCTGCTGTCAGCACTGTGTATAATAAGCTTGGCTCAAGATTCTGTCATTGCTTAGAAATGTACATGGCTGAGCGACAGGGCCCATGTTGCCTACGTGGGTGCCATACCAGCAGCCCCAGAGAACAGACCGATGTGATCAGGTTCCTGACAGGCAATGTGTCACAGATACCTGATAAGCCATTTAAGCGTCATCTCATAAAAAAAAAACCAAAAAAAAACTGAAGGCTTCCGGTGCACATTCCTAAAGAAACCCAGCACAGATTAACATCTGCACGTGGCAACTATACATTTGCGCTGTGATTTAGCTGATCTTTCAGGTCAAAGGTCATGATCCTCAGGCCTGAGCGGGCATGAGGGCCGCCACTCAGGCATGGCAGAGACCTGCGAAGCTCGAGGCGGGCATCGTGACAGAGGAAGATGTAGAAGAGCGGATCCAACAAGGTGTTGAGACTAGTTAGGCCGTAGCAAATCCTGTAGCATAGGTAGACGGAGCGTTCCAGTGAGCACTGGTCTTCGGTTAGTAGCAGTGCTATGAATCTGTAACCGCCCACCATGTGATAGGGACCAAAGACCACGATGAAGTTGATGGTGATGACGGTGAGGGTACCCACGATTCTGTGTCGCTCTTGGTCAGAGACGGAGGGGGAGTTTCGTAGAGTTACCCCTATTTTGGCAGACGTGTAGCTGTCAAAAAATCAGTGCAACAGAGCATTTTTTAATTGACTACGAGATCACATGATTGGTATAAAAAAACTTTGTTTACAAGTCTACATTCTTTTAAAGAGACAGACACGCATGTATCTGCGTTTTCTATCTTGATGACTAAAGGTATGTCATGGATGTTAATAGGGGTGACATTGTCTTTGACAAAAAACACAAAAGCAAATATTTACTACAAAGACAGCATACACATTCTCCTGCCTCACACACTTACCCCAGTATAGAGCAGGGCATCAGAAACCCCAGGGCCACCGTGGCTATCTTAAAGTACGCATATCTCTGGCTGACGGGATACTGCTCCAGACACAGTCCCCTCTGAGGCTCAAATACAGATGGATAGAGGCCAATTAAACAGAAGAGAAATATGAGCGTCCAGACTACGACTCCAGAGAATGCAGCTAGGCGTACCTTCCTTATGCCACGACTGCTTAGTGGGTGAACAATGGCCAGAAAGCGGTCCAGGGCAATTAGGCACAAGAAGATAACACTTGCATATATGTTCACATAGAAGACGTAGCCAACCAGCTGGCAGGCAATGGAACCATAGGGCCAACGGTGTGCCCCCTGCAGGTAGAGGATCCACAGAGGTAAGGTGAGCAGCTGGAGCAGATCTGAAAGCAGGAGGTTGAGAATGTAAACCAGCTGGCAGCCACCCCCACCTGAGCGGCCCAGTTGGTACAGTCCCCAAAGGGACAGCAGATTGGCTGGGAGACCCAGAGAGAAGGCCAGACTGTAGATGTAGGTTAGACCAACTCGGTCTGTGTCCAGGGGGACATGGCAGCTCCCATTCGTCAGGTCTGTGGAGAGAAGCAGGTGGCCTTATGTGAACTCACTTTGCAAATGAATGATGTGCATCCTCCACTTGTTCAGTGTTGCTCCAGCTTTTCTGGATTACCAGGCATTTAAGCATTCTATGTAAAAAATATGAATAGAAACATGATACTTACTCAGAAACATGATTTCTATGACTTTGACATGGAGACATTTGAAGCACTGGTGTTTTTCACACTGTATATCAGTCCCAAGCACTGCCGTCTTGCATTAATGGCGCCATGTATGCCAAAGACAACACCATGAGCATGCACGCACTACTTTACATCACCGTCATACACAGACTATCAATAACAAAGTAAAATGTAAATATTTCTTCTCACCTTACAGTGCACACCACTTCACACAGGACCCGTGTGAATGAGTGAGTGAGGGTGTATGGTACGTCCCTGTCTGCCCAAAGGGCTTGTCTGACTTTTTTGATCATTTCCCGATGCAGGAAGCCACTGCTACTGCCTTTGAGCGGCCACATCCTGAGGCCTTTCTCCTGCAGAACAAAAACACCCTCCTGCCTGATTGGGAGTGATATGAGTCAGGCCAAACTGTTCCCGCTGACGGAAGGGCTGCTGAGAGACAAGGCGAAACACCCTCACGCTATTTTCATTTCCCCTGTGACACCCAGTGCCCCCCACCTCCTCAGCTCCACCAGGTTTGAATTGGAGTGCTTATGTTATGTGTTCATGAACAATAGGTGGTCTGTATAAACAGTTTGTATGAATGTGATGGCCATGATGGGTGTCATGTAGTTGAGTGGATATTTTAAAATTCATTTTGTTCTACACCTGTCAGTCAAAGAGAAGGGCACACAAGGACTTCTTGCACACAAGGACTTGATTGTATTTTACATTTACAATTGGTGAGCTGGGCCTTAAGCCTCGTTCACACTACAGGATTTAAATTTTTTTAATGATGTTGAAAATGTAGTCACACATATAATTATACTTTTTACCGATTTTTCTGTCCTTGATCGTTGTTAGTCATCAAGGCACCCACTACAACATCTGCTCTGAACTGAAACACCACACACTTTATGAGTAACACACCTGATCAACGACTCTGAGCCTCAAAACCTCATGGGAGTTTCTTGTGAACTGCTATATGGTGATAGCAGGAGAGAGTTTCTCATGATCTAGATGTAAACAAACATGGCGGATGACAGCAAAACTAGTGCAGTGCTACTTGTGAAGTTTTCTGCTCAGATGAAGCCATGAAAAAGAAGGATGTGGATGAAACCATAACAGCACACATTATAAAGACACTCGTGCTGATGCTACTGCTCCACAAGTCCACCTCACTCGTGACTTAGCCACCATTTAATTACTTCTGTGCACACTCACAAGCTCTGTTCAGCTGGACTCTCATTGGTTGATTGTGTTTCATGCATGACGTTAACATGGCATCCTACACCAGAGAATCAGCGTCCCATACTACAGGACACTGAGTCTAAACATGTGTTATGTTTATGATTCACAATCAGGTGCAGCCCTGACTGCACTGGGAGTAGATTGAAGGGGTAAAGACTGTATTATTGATAACCCACACTCTCTTCAGGATCATCTGGGAAGATAATCAGTCATGAACACCCTGATAGCAGGAGTCCTTTAACAATTATCAAAAGGAGCAAATCAGCCACAAAATCAGGCCGATTATCCTGTAGTGTGAACCAGGCTTTATGTACAGTGCAGTTTCACTGACATGTGTGCATGATCAGTACAACTGGAATGTCACTGATACCAGTCTGCAGATAAGCACTGATATGTGTCCACAAATGCGAAAGCCTTGATGACCTCTGATAAAAACGGAAACATGCAAAGTAGTTACCAGAACAGCAGTTTAATTAACAGATTAATAGTCGTACACCCTCATTTTAGATTTAATGACAGTTGAATGCATTTTTGATTCTCAGCCATGATATAAAGTATGACTTTTACATGGCATTTGCTTGTGTGGAGGCTGATAGGAAATCATATATTTTTATTTCATTGAAACAATAGAGGGACAAACAGAAACACACAAGATACAAAACCCTTAAAACAGATGAACAGAACCACAGTAGCACCTGTTCTTATAAGACTGGTTAAATTAATATTATGTAGACTCAGAATGTCACTGGCATTATAAACAGCATTCAAACGTATAGAGAATATATAACAAATGGTAGTTGAGAGATTGTACCACTGGAAAAAAAATGTAGTATAGCTGGCACAGAATAAAGAAGTAGGAATAAATCTAACATTCCAAAAACATTTAAATCCACAAGAATGGCCTTGAATGTACATCATACCTACAAAGTATATCAGAGAATAGCGAGGTTGTTTTTGCCATCTGACACCACTTTAAGAGACATAAGATTCTTAATGTTAGAGTCTATATACATCAAGCCCCCATAACATTAAAACCACATCAGTGGTTCTACACTGATTGTCTATTTGAGCTCCACTGATCATACAGGAGCACTGTGTAGTTCTACAGTTACAGATTGTAGTCCATCTGTTTCTCTGTATACTGTATTATCCTCATTTAACCTCTTCTTCAGTGATCAGGATCACAGAGCAGATATTATTTGGGTGGATAATTCTCAGCACTGCAGTGACACTGATGTGGTGGTGCTGTGTTAGTGTGTGTTGAGCTTGTATGAGTGTATTTGATTTTTAAACACCTCAGTGCCACTACTGGACTGAGAATAATCCACCAACCAAATCTATCCAGTCAACAGCATCCTGTGGGCAGTATTCAATGACCATTGATAAAAGGACTAGAGGACATAAACATAACACAAACATCTACAAGGTGGACCAACAATGTAGGTGTGAGACAGTGAACTAACATAGCATTTAAGATTTTTAGGAGCTCTGCTGTCTGATCCACTCATAGCAGGACAACACGCACTAACACACCACCACCACGTCAGATTCACCTGCTCTGTGGACCTGATCACTGAAGAACAGGTGAAAGGAGGATAATAAAGTCTACAGAGAAACAGATGAACTACTGTCTGTAATTGTAGAACTACAGAGTGCTCCTGTATGATCAGTGGAGCTGATATAATGGACACTGAGTGTAGATACATTCAGGAATTCAGGAATTCTGCACAGATAGAGTGCCTGTAAACCTTTTGAAGGGATCACATTCAATTCAGTCCATCTTTTGCTTCTTGTTTGATCTACAGCAAAGCAGCCTACAGAGAGTTATTGAGATCCAGAGTATGGATAAGATAATGACTAACAGAAAAAATATCACATCTAGACAGTGGTAACTGTACCACGGTAGACTGTTTATGTCTGGGCGCAAGTGTTGAGCTCCTTTGTGTCTTAAAACATATTCAATCCAGAATGTGGCACTGTCTAGAGGAGAAAGGGGCTGATCACGGTGAAGCTCTGATAGTGCCTGCATCCTGCTTCGGTACGATGGATTCTTAATAACATCCTTGAGGGCTTCAAGGAAGTCATTTGAGGTTAACGTGGCAATGTCCACAACACGAGCTGCTCCCCGAACCTCCAGTTTTATGGCATTGTCAAACTGATCAAAGAGAAGCGGCAGAAGCAACACAGGGACCCCATGGTAGATAGCCTCGTAGATACCATTCGTGCCACCATGAGACACAAAGGCACGAGTCTTTGGGTGGCCCAGGAGATCATTTTGAGGTAGCCAATTGAGTAGCAAAGTGTTTTGACCTAGAGATGAGGGTTGCTCCCCCAGGTATCTCCATATGACCTTCTGAGGTAGCTGAGCAAATGCAGCTGCGATGGTTTCTGTCATTTCTTTGGGAAGAGCAGTGACCATGACTCCAAGGGACATGACCACCACTCCATGCTCTCCAGAACTCTGCATAAAATCTTCCAGCTCTGCAGAAAGAGGCTGGGCTGGACGACACTGGAAGCCACCTATATAGACAAAGTTAGGCATGCTAGGGCGTGGAAATTCAAAGACAAAGTCAACACGCATCAGCCAAATGTCTGCTGTACGCTGCATGGTGAGGAGATCTGAATCTGGTGGAAAGTGGCTCTTTAGGAGTTTGTCGTAAATGGGCAGGATAACGAACTGCTCCTGAAAGCGACTGATCAAATATCGAAGAAAATTCTCGGCCCTCTGCATGAAGTTCATTCTGTCATTGAAGAGAGAGTTGTACATGGGTACATACGAGGGTGGCGATGGAGCGATGGCCATGTGTGCATCTCCCGCATTAAGCCAGCGCACATTGTAAACTATGGGTAAGTGGAGATAGTGAGCTAGAAGAACCCCAGCAGGGAAAGCGGGGTCAATTAGCATGAGGTCAAACTTAGCATCCTGCAGTCGTCTCGTTAGTGATGAGTCGTCCAACATGTTGGAAATCAGATTAAGGGCTTCATTGTGGAAAATTTGCAGCATGGCTGATACATCCTTCTGCTGCTCAAAAAAGCGCATGATTGGTGTCATCTTCCGCAGTGCAATGGAACGCTGCATTAAGATCCCAAACAACCCTGCATCAATAGCTTCTGGTTGACCGATGTTCACAGTAATGACGGTGTAAAGCGGTGACTTGTCCTGGATGTACAGGCTCCTGGAAGATCGTACCACTGTCAGGTTGTGGCCACGGGCATGTAGCTCCTTCATTATCACCTGCATGTTCACCCAGTGGCTGCCATCTTCAGGAAATACCAGGATCCTGCCACAAATGCAACAGCCAGCCATGACAAGTAGGCAGGAGAAGGAGAGTAGCTGATTTGCATTCACTCCCATCTTCTAGAAAGCTGAGAAAAGCACAAGGAACAAAGAGTAAATGTTAAGCCACCCAAGCTAAGGCTGAACCAGAGATATATGCTCTCACTGGTCACTTCACGGAATAGTTCTAGTCTATAACTGTCCACAGTAGACTCTTGATCATGATTTCAGTGTCCTCATTTAGATCTAAATGTAATACATTACTAAGAATGTACATCTTTTTTTGGATGTATATATTAGTCAAGCAGGGAATGCTAGGAGCAGACTGTCATCGGCTAACTGTTAAGTATAAAGCAGTTCACATTCATTGTTTTTTTATCTGTAGAAAAGTGCAATATATTATTATTATATATTATTGTATTATTATTATGAATACAAATATTTTATACAACAGTACTGATCCATTAAAAAAAATAAGGTTACAATCAAATGTACTGTAAGCAGGATGAGACCTGGAAAATACCAGTGCTTAAGAACTTATAGAGGTCATTTATGTTATTTGGTTAAAACAGTCCTAGGAACTCACGACTTGTTAGTCCCTCACACACTGCTGGTGCAATAATTTTAGCACATGCTTAGTACAGTGGTAACCCTACTTACGAGTTTAATCCATGCAGGAGCCGAGCTCGTTAGCTGGATGCATTTTCCCCATAAGAATACATGTAAAACTGATTAATCTGTGTCACCCGGCCAATATACAGTATACTTTAATATGCTAAATAATGTGTTTATATGGGTTTTTAAAACATAAACGAGACAACAACAGTGCTCATGTAGGCTGGCGGCTAAGGAGGACAGGAGGACGGGCGTACGTGGTACATGGTTACACTTATCATATGAAAAGTAAAAGTAAAATTAATCGAACTTTCTTGTTCACGACCTTTGCGTC
>BRDA01085346.1:4450-18849 GCA_036984385.1 Crenuchus spilurus
ATATATATATATATATATATATATATATATATATATATATATATATATATATATATATATATATATATATATAGCATGGACAAAGAGGAAAACAATACAATAACACTGTGATAAAATAAATAATAAATCAAGTATAATAGGCTAATCTGAAAAAAGTGGGTCTTGAGTCTGGATTTAAAAATCAGAGAGGGATTGAATATTATGGATGTCAGGAGGGAGTGTATTCCAGAGATGGGGAGCAGAGCGACTGAATGCCCTGCTCCCCATGGTACTAAGGCGAGCAGTAGGAATTGTAAGATGAATGGAAGAGGAGGACCTAAGTGTACGAGAGTGTGTGGTAATGTGTAGAAGTTCTGAGAGATAACGAGGAGCCAGATTATGAATAGACTTAAATGTAAGAAGCAGAATTTAAAATTGGATGCGAAAATGGAGAAGCCAGTATAGCTGTTCTAGGACCGGGATGATGTGTTGAATTGAAGATGTTTTGGTGATGATACGAGCAGCAGCGTTTTGTACAAGCTGAAGTCTATGGATGGTTTTTAAGGGAAGGCCATACAAGAGGGAATTACAATAATCTAGACGTGAAATTACTAGACTATTAACAAGGATAGAGGCTATGTGAAGGGTGAGCAAGGGACAACGGAGGTCAATGTTCCTAAGATGAAAGTAAGCAGAGCGTGTGATATTGTCAATGTGTGACTCAAATGACAGAGTGCCATCAAGGACAACACCCAAACTTTTTACCTTTACGGAAGGAAAAATATGAGAGTTGTCAATGTTAATAGAAAAACTGTCAGTTTTGTTGAGTGTTGATTTAGTGCCAATTAAGAGAATTTCAATTTTACTGCTGTTAAGTTAAGAAATTGGAAGAGAACCAGTATTTTATTTCCTGGATACAATAGAAAGAGAGGGGGGTGATAGAGTAGTGGATGGACTAGATGAGATATAAAGTTGGGTGTCGTCAGTGTAGCAGTGAAACTGAACATTGTATTTCCTAAAGATATGACCCAGGGGAAGAAGATAAATGATAAATAAAAGGGGACCTAATACTGATCCTTGAGGAGATAGAGGAGAGTCTGGAAGAATAGGAACCGAGTTGGACATACTGAAAACGGTTATAAAGATAAGAGGTAAACCAGTGAAGGGGTGTGCGAGAAATGCCAATTGAAGTTAATCTGTTGATGAGGGTCGTATGAGAAATGGTATCAAAAGCTGCACTTAGGTCCAAAAGAATGAGTATGGATAAAAGACCGCTGTCTGCTGCAAGTAAAAGATCGTTTGTGACTTTTACTAATGCTGTCTCTGTGCTGTGATGGGGTCTGAATCCAGATTGAAATTGTTCATACAGTTTACTGTCAGAAATATGGCAGTGCAAGTGTGAAGCATCAATTTTTTCTAAAATGTTAAATAAAACGAAATAAAAGGAAGGTTGGATATAGGGCAAAGATTATTAAAATCAGTTGGATCTAAACCAGTTTTTTTGATAATCGGGAGTAATTTCTGCTATTTTAAATTGAGAGAGAACGATGCCAGTATTCAGAGAAAAATGTATAATAGATGTTATTAATGGCGTGAGAGAAGGAAGTGAGGCTTTAACCAGTGATGTAGGCAGAGGATCTAATCTACAGGTAGATTATTTAGATTTCTGAACCAGAGCAGAGATATCATCAGCTGAGGGGAGAGTAAACTGTGACAGTGTGGAGAGAGCAGTGATGGAAGCACTGAGAGCTGTTAGAGAATTTGCATTTGAAAGTATTTGGCCATGAATTTTTATGGATTTTATCATTGAAAAAGGACATTATGGAATTGCAAAAATAATTTGAGAAAAGATGAGAAAAGTAAGAATTGGAGGGTTGAGAGGTGTTGTTGACAATGGAAAAAGAGTTTTTGTATTACCTTTGCTATTTGAAATGAGATTGGAAAAATAAGCAGTTTTAGTAACGTTGATGGAGTTTTTATAATGAAGTAGATGATTATTATACATGTCCTTGTGAACAGTTAGACCAGTTTTTCTGTAAAGGGACTCAAACTGTCGGACCCTGGACTTAAGTTCCCGGAGTTCTGAGGTGAACCAGGGGGCTGAGAGTGTGAAGGTGACTGTTCTGGATTCAATGGGGGCAAGAGAGTTCAGGATAGTTTGCAAATTATTGTTGTAATGATGGACAAGATCATCAGGTGTAGAATAAGTGCCTGAGTTGGGTAAAGTGGAAATAGCAGCTGAGAGTAACGTTAAATCAATGTTCTTAATGTTACGAAAGTATATATTATGAGGAATGTGTGTTTTGGAAAATGTGAGCTGTATATTAAAAGAAACTAACAGGTGGTCTGTAAAAGAAAAATCAATGGCTTTACAATTAAATGGTGTAAGGCCAGAGCAGCAGACCAGGTCCAGGGTGTGTCCTTTACAATGAGTTGGAAAGTCAATGTATTGACATATTCCAAAACTGTCTAAGCAGCTTAAAAAGTCTTTAGCAGGAGTACTGTGGAGATCATCCAGGTGAATATTAAAATCACCCAGTAATAAAATATTTGGGGAAAGAGACATGAGATGAGTAATAAATGCAGCAAAGTCATTTAAAAAGTCAGGATTTGGTTTAGGTGGTCGGTACACAGTTGCAATATGAGTTGGTATTGGGCTGGATATTTGGCCACAGTTAATTCAAAAGAATTGACAGCAAGTGGCACACTTACTGCCGAGACTTTCCAATTTTCCCGGAAAAGTATCTCGAGACCACCACCGCGACCTGAAACTCTTGGCTGACAAATGTAAACAAAGCCAGGTGGACAGCTGTCGTTCAGCTGAGAGAAGTCGTGATGGACGCCTAACCCCAGACCAGATCGATGAGATCTGAGAGGATGTTCCAGTAGATAGTCCAGTGTGTAAGTTCCGACGGGAACCTTGGTAATATACCTCCGGTGGGGCTGGTAGCAGATCTCTGAATCCAGGCGATATGCTAACAACCATGGCTCAGCCAAGCGAATACGAAGCCGCCGAAGCTCCTCTGCAGAATATTGCCAACGACCCATGACAGGCTGATAGATCACTGTCAGATCCATCCATGTAAGGCAATATAAAAAATATAACAATGAAATCAGTAAATAAAATAAATCTTTTAGCTAACAAAAACTCACAAAAGTAAAAAAGGTTAAAAAAGTTGGTGGGCAGCAGCAACAGGATGTGCCAGAGTTCACACAACCGGAAGTTATTATGCACCAACTGATGTCAGCTCATTGCAACTTGCACATTGCAAGTTAGCTATAGTTAGCCTAGCTACATCAATAGCAGAGGCCGTTATCTATGCTAACATTACTAGATGTTTTCTAGGTAATGTTAGCTAAAATATATGAGTTCCCATAGCCCGTGTCGGTTTGGGGAAAAAATTACTTTTACACAAGTGCTGCTAATCAGCCATACACATATAGTATTTCATGTTTCATGCTACTTATCTTATATTTCGACTTCCTGACCGGTTTTATGAGTGCTAAGCATTCTACATCGGTTGATCTGCAAAGAGACATCATGAACTTGAACTGGCCAATCCCAGCGAGCATTCAAGCTACAATTCAAACTGCGTGATGAAGGTAATAGCCAATAGGCATCACAGGGCGCCACTGTTTATTCTCTGATTGGAATATGACAGACGACAATAAAAGGTGCCAAAGGCACATTTTCCTAATTCTGGAGAAGGATTAAAAGATGTGTATGAACCTACAACCTGGTCAGGTTTAATAGAAAGGCACTGCATCTATTAATAGTTTTAGTATGTTTCAGAAATATGTGCTATAAAATGTAAACAAATTGCTCAATTAACAATTTATCATTATTTTTGGGGGATTTTAAAGGTCAATGTTTTTTTTAATTGTGAAATTATGTTTTGAAATTGGAAATTGAATATTATATATATATATATATATATATATATATATATATATATATATATATATATATATATATATATATGTGTGTGTGTGTGTGTGTGTGTGTGTGTGTATAGTAAGGAAAATAAGTATTTGAACACCCTGCGAATTTGCAAGTTCTCCCACTTAGAAATCATGGAAATCACCTTACGTGCATGTCCACTGTGAGAGACATAATCTAAAAGAAACTATCTGGAAATCACAATGTATGATTTTTTAATCATTTATCATTTATGTGTGTTACTGCTGCAAATAATTTGAACACATGTGAAAATCAATGTTAATATTTGGTACAGTAGCCTTCACAGAGGCCAACCATTTCCTGTAGTTTTTCACCAGGTTTGAACACACTGCAGCAGGGATTGTGGCCCATTCCTCCACACAGATCTTCTCCAGATCAGCCAGGTTTCTGGGCTGTCGCTGAGAAACACGGAGTTTGAGCTCCCTCCAAAGATTTTCTATAGGGTTTAGGTCTGGAGACTGGCTAGACCACTCCAGAAGCTTGATACGCTTCTTACGGAATAACTCCTTGGTTATCCTGGCTGTGTGCTTTGGGTCATTGTCATGTTGGAAGACCCAGCCATGACCCATCTTCAATGCTCTAAATGAGGGAAGGAGGTTGTTCCCCAAAATCTCGCAATACATGGCCCTCGGTCATCCTCTCCTTAATACAGTGCAGTCGTCCTGTCCCATGTGCACAAAAACACCCCCAAATCATGATGCTTCCACAACCATGCTTCAGAGTAGGGATGGTGTTTTTGGGATGGTACTCATCATTCTTCATCCTCCAAACACGGCGAGTGGAATTAAGACCAAAAGTTCTATTTTGGTCTCATTTGACCACAGCACTTTCTCCCATGACTCCTCTGGATCATCCAAATGGTCATGTGCAAACTTAATATGGGCCTGGACATGTGCTGATTTAAGCAGGGGAACTTTCCTTGCCATGCATGACTTTAAACCATGACGTCTTAGTGGTGCCAGCTCTCTTCAGGTCATTGACCAGCTCCTCTCGTGTAGTTCTGGGCTGATTCCTCACCTTTCTTATCATCATTGATACACCACGAGGTTAGATCTTGCATGAAGCCCCAGTCAGAGGGAGATTGACAGTCATGTTTAGCTTCTTCCATTTTCTAATAATTGCTCCAACAGTTGATCTTTTTTCACCAAGCTGCTTGGCAATTGCCCCGTAGCCCTTTTCAGCCTTGAGAAGGTTTACAATCTTGTCTCTGGTATCTTTGGACAGCTCTTTGGTCTTAGTCATGTTAGTAGTTGGGAGTCTTACTGATTGTGTGGGGTGGGCAGGTGTCCTTATGCAGCTATCAACCTCAAATAGGTGCTTCTAATTTAGAATAATAAGTAGAGTGGAGGTGGACTTTTTAGAGGCAGACTAACAGGTCTTTGAGGGCCAGAATGTTTGCTGATTGGCAGGTGTTCAAATACTTATATGCAGCAGTAACACACAAATAAATTATTTTAAAAAATCATACATTGTGATTTCTGGATTTTTTCTTTTAGATTATGTCTCTCACAGTTACCATGCACCTAAGATGAAAATTTCAGGACCCTCCATGATTTCTAAGTGGGAGAACCTTAACTTAAATTCGAAGGGTGCTCAAATACTTAATTTCCTCACTGTACACACACACAGTGTATCACAATAGTGAGTACACCTCTCACATTTCTGCATTTACTTCATATTTAAGTATATCTTCTTATGGGAAAACATTGACAAAATGACACTTTGACACAATTAAAAGTAGTCTCTGTTAGGCAGCAATGTGAGAGAGAGGCGAACGCAGATGTGGAGACTAAATGAATGTTTATTGAATTTAACACAAAATGAAACAAAAAGGCAGCACAATGGCTGAAAATAAGAACTAAAAGGAGACTATGACTAAGACTAAGAATTAGAAAACAAAGATGAAAACACTAAGGAACAGACAGATATCAAACCTGGACTTGGACATGAAGACAGAAAGCATGATTATCCAACATGGAGACTTATGAACAAACAAACAAAATGACCAACAACTAAGACTCTCACAAACAGGGTGTTATGTCTACCCCTGTCCCAGCCCTTTCCTGTTCTGTGTTTCTGTCTCCCTCTTGTGGTTTAGTCATGTGTTACATGTCCTTTTAAGGTACTTCCTGTCGTGTCATGTGTTTGGTGTGTACATTATGTCCAGGTGTCTCGTGTTTCAGTCAATCAGTCCCAGTCTTTAAATACCCTGTTTGTCAGTGTCTTGGTTGTTGGTCATTGTTAGTTGTGATGTGTATAGTTTGGGTTAATGTCTCCTCGTCAGTGTGCTGTGCTTTCTCTCTAGTTCCTGTTCCATGTTTCAAGTTAAGGTATGTCCTCAGTTGCTCCTGCTATGTTCTTCATTGTTTTCTAGTCTTGGTTATAGTTTACTTTAGTTTAAGTTTTCAGCTCTCGTGCTGCTATTTGTTTGTTTATGTATTGGTTTCAATAAACCTCCATAAAGTCTGCTCCACGTCTGCATTTGCCTCTCTCACAAACCACCCATAAATACAACACAGGGTATTTGAAGACTGGAACTGATTACAAGAAACAAGAGACACCTGAACATAATGATCACCAAACACATGACATCACAGAAAATACCTTAAAAGGATCCCCGCCTCAAAGCTGTCTCGTCCTCGTGATGGCAACTGGGACACGAAACACAGGAACTAGAAACAGGATCAAGACTAGACAGAGGACCAGATGACAATAAAAAAACAGAACAACCTAAACACAGAAGTTGTTATATAAATGTTATATATATGTTGTTAAATAAAAAAACATCCTAGAGTACTACACATGAAATGGGAACAAGACATAATAAACAAGAATACTGGATAATACAAAAACAAGAAGCTTAGAACACGGTATGAGAACACAAAAAATGAAAACACCTTGACAAGGAACAGAATTATTACATGGACCAAAGCAGCAACAGGACTAGTACATATAACAAAACCAAAACCAAGGGGCATAAGACAAGAGCATCAAAATCTACGAGACAAGGCACTACACTCATACAGACAAGGGAGACAAAATACTCAGGAAAAGACTTAGGTATACACACTGCAGGGTCACATAAGACAGTATTGACAAAACAGACAGCCACGTCCAGAGCTGTCAGCACGGATACACACACCTCTGCGAAACCTCCCCAATGAGAAGAAACAGGGGCAGGGGGCGGGTGCAGAAATCCAAGGGGGGGAAGGGCAGGCCCAGCATAGGGGACAGTGGCTCCCAAACCCCATCAATACACAGGTCCTTGACGACCCGGAGCCACTGGCGGTGCTGGGCATTGTCCAAAGACCCTAGCAGCTCCCCCGGCTGCTAGAGTCTGAGCTGAGGTCCCAAAGTCTACATAAGTCCAGGGCCTGGGCATGGCCACCTGGGGCTTGGACATGGGCATGGTCACCTACTGGGCATCACCTGGGAACTGGGCGTGACCACCTGGCGTGGCTGTTGGCTCGGCGGCAGAGGCAACCCCTGGCGTGGCTGTAGGCTCGGCGGCAGAGGCAGCCCCTGGCATGGCTGTAGGCTCGGCGGCAGCAGCCCCTGGCGTGGCTGTTGGCTCGGCGGCGGAGGCAGCCCCTGGCGTGGCTGTTGGCTCGGCGGCGGAGGCAGGCCCTGGCGTGGCTGTTGGCTCGGCGGCGGAGGCAGGCCCTGGCGTGGCTGTTGGCGCGGAGGCAGCCCCTGGCGTGGCTGTTGGCGCGGAGGCAGCCCCTGGTGTGGCTGTTGGCGCGGAGGCAGCCCCTGGCGTGGCTGTTGGCGCGGAGGCAGCCCCTGGCGTGGCTGTTGGCTCGGCGGCGGAGGCAGCCCCTGGCGTGGCTGTTGGCTCGGCGGCGGAGGCAGCCCCTGGCGTGGCTGTTGGCTCAGCTGTTAGTCCCATATCTCCTCTGCATTCTGGAAGTTGGTCATTATGTTAGGCAGCAATGTGAGAGAGAAGTGGAATGTGGAAACAGACTAAATGAATGTTTATTGAATTTAACACAAAAAGAAACAAAAAGGCAGCACAATGGCTGAAAATAAGAACTAAAAGGAGACTATGACTAATACTAAGAATTAGAAAACAAAGGTGAAAACACTAAGGAACAGACAGATACCAAACCTTGACTTGGACATGAAGACAGAAAGCATGACTATCCAACATGAAGACTTATGAACAAACAAACAAAATGACCAACAACTAAGACTCTCACAAAGAGGGTATTTGAAGACAGGAACTGATTACAAGAAACAAGAACATAATGATCCTGAACATAATGATCACCAAACACATGACATCACAGGAAATACCTTAAAAGGACACGCAATACTCAAAAAGGCCACAAGAGGGATACAGAAACACAGAACAAGCAAGACTGGGAGAGGGGTAGACCTGATAGTGTCTGTGCAGGTTGTGTAACAGTGTAAATTTATTCTTCCCTCAAAGTAACTCAATATACAGCCATTAATGTCTAAACCACTGGCAACAAAAGTGAGTACACCCCTAAGAGGTTACACTAAATGTCCAAATTGAACACTGCTTGTCATTTTCCCTCCAAAATGTCGTGTGATTATCAGTGTTACTAAGTCTCAGGGGTGCATAGGGAGCAGGTGTGTTCAATTTTGTATTACAGCTCTCTCACTCTCTCATACTGGTCACTGAAAGTTACAACATGGCACCTCATGGCAAGGAACTCTCTGAGGATCTTAAAAGATGAATTGTGCTACATGAAGATGGCCATGGCTACAAGAAGATTGCCAACACCCTGACACTTAGCTAGAACACAGTGGCCAAGATCATCCAGTGTTTTAAAAGAGCAGGGTCCACTCAGAACAGACCTCGCATTGGTAGTTTAAAGAAGATGAGTGCACATGCTCAGCGTCACATCCAAATGCTGTCTTTGAAAGATAGATGCAGGAGTGCTGTCAGCATTGCTGCAGAGATTGAAGGAGTGGGGGGGTCAGCCTGTCAGTGCTCAGACCATACGCCGCACACTACATCAAATTGGTCTGCATGGCTATCACCCCAGAAGGAAGCCTCTTCTGAAGTCTGTACACAAGAAAGCCCGCAAACAGTTTGCTGAAGACATGTCAACAAAGGACACCATGTCATACCTACAGTCCTCTATTACATGGGATATTGACCGTGAGATAAATGAAGCTCTACGTACAACCGAGATCCCACCACAATGTCCTGAAGGAAAAATATATGTTCCAGCCCCTTTTAGAGATAAGTTGCTAGCCTGGTCCCATGCATCACTTTCCACAGGCCACCCCGGAGAACGTAGGACACAAGATATTCTATCTCTTAGAAACTGGTGGGAGACACTACGCAAGGATGTTCACACCTATGTGTCCTCTTGCTCCGTTTGCACTCAATGTAAGGTCCCCAAAATACTCCCTGCTGGAAAACTCATGCTCCTGCCCGTTCCTGATCGTCCCTGGTTGCATATTTCTATAGACTTTGTTACTGATTTGCCCCTATCAGACGGCTACACCACCATCATGTCAGTTGTGGACAGATTCTCCCAGGCAGTTAAGTTCATCCCTTTTGAACGCATCCCCACAGCCTTCCAGACTGCTGAGGCTTTATTTCAGCATGTTTTTCAGTATTTTGGAATCCCTGAGGACATATTATCGGACCGTGGTCCTCAATTCACGTCTCAAGTATGGGGCTCGTTTTTTGAACACTTAGGGGTCACGATCAGGCTTACTTTGGGCTATCACCCACAGTCCAATGGACAATGTGAGCAGGTCAATCAGGAATTAGCCAAGTTCTTGCGCATTTATTGTCATGTATTTATACATTATATTATGTGTGTGTTTGCATTGGACCTCTGACTGGGCCCGCTATTTAGTTTGGGCGGAAATGGCACAGAATTCTCTTATATCTAGCACCACTGGCCTTACCCCGTTTCAGTGTGTGCTTGGTTTTCAGCCTACACTAGCACTTTGGACAGCGGCCGGAGTAGAGATCCCCGCTGTGGATGAATGGATGCGAAGGAGCAAACGAGTGTGGTAGGGCACACACCAGCGCATTGAGGAAGTCCTGAAGCGGAATAAGGACTACGCGGATCGGCAGACAGGGGAGAATCCTGTTTATCTACCAGGAGATTGAGTCTGGCTATCCACATGTGACATTAAGGGACGTAACAAGCTTAAGTCAAAATTTATAGGCCCTTTTCTCATTTCGAAATGAGTTAATGATGTTGCTTACAAATTGAAATTACCACCACGTTATAGAATGTCTAATACATTACATGTCTCTCTGTTAAAACCAGTGGTTCCGGGTCCCCTGAATGAAGTCACCCCTGACAGCACTGCTACTCTCCCACCTGAAGTGGCATTGGAGGGGATTAATCCCATAAGGGCTATTCTGGACTCTCGCTACTATCAGGGGCGCCTGTAGTATTTCATTGACTGGGAGAATTATGGCCTGGAGGAGCAGTGTTGGGTGCAGGTGAGAGATGTGTTGGACCCAGCTATGATCGTGGACTTTCACCATACTCATCCTAACCGCCCAGCCCCGCGGCCCAGAGGCTGTCCAAGGATGCACTCTACCTCCGTTCCTGCCCCTTCTCAAAAACCTGCCGGCTCAGCGGTGGAGGGGGCCTCGGGGGGGAATACTGTCTAACCCAGCTACACTAACGTCCAATCCCCTGCAAGCTACGCAGAGCGGACGCGCTTCAACAGCCAATCAGAGCAGAGTCCGAAGGTCGATCTCACCAGAGTTCTGAGCGGCCTCACCTGACATTCCTAATTAGAGACACTATATTATGTGTGTGTTTGCATTGGACCTACGCAAAGTATTGCCACAACCTTTTGTGCCTTACCGAGCGTTTATTCTGTATTTTGTGATCTTGGTTTCGTGTCTTTGACCCAGGCTTTTGATTTTTTTTTGGATCTTGTTTGCCGTGTTTTGGAGCTTTTTCTCAGCCAGCCTCCGTGTTTATGTATCCTAGCTCTGTATTTTGAGTACTTTATGCAATGTTTCTTCTGATTTTTGGGCTTTTGCTTATCTTAGTATCATCAGTAAAACCTATTGATTTTATCCGCGAGTGTCTGCCTCTCTGTCCAACCCTAAGCAATACATATGTATATATACAGAGAGTGAGTTTGTATAATTTTGAAATACATTTACAGATTAGACATACATGTAAACATTTAACCAAAGTGCAATCAAATGCTTCAAAAGATGTCTAATTAATCAAAATGACTAATTCCTTTGATGTCTCTGAATTTGGGAAATACATATATGACCAAAGAAATATACAGTATATCTCCATTAAAATCTGAGGAAAAATATATATTTTTACCAAATATACAGTATATTTCAATTACAATGTTAATGTTAAGAAATATTCAGTATGTACTTTTTCTGAGTTGTTTTTTAGGGCCCAAGCACCAGAGGTGCAGAGCCCTATTGTTTTCATAGTGTTTATTATTATTATTATTAGGGCCCAAGCACCAGTGGTGCAGAGCCCTGTTGTTTTCATAGTGTTTATTATTATTAGGGCCCGAGCAACAGAGGTGCAAGCGGGAGCTATCACCGGCGGTGCAGAGCCCTATTGTTTTCATAGTGTTTATTATTAGGGCCCGAGCACGAGAGGTGCAAGCAGAAGCTTGCACTGGTGTTGCAGAGCCCTGTTGTTTTTGTAGTGTTTATTATTATTATTATTTTTATTATTATTATTATTATTATTATTATTAGGGCCCGAACACCAGAGTGCACTGGTGGTGCAGAGCCTTATTGTTTTCATAGTGTTTATTATTAGGGCCCAAGTACCAGAGGTGCAAGCAGGAGCTTGAAAAAGTCAATTTACTGTTATTCATAATCTTCTTCTTATTATTATTATTCTATTCACCAAACTGTCAACAACTACTCCTCCTAGGGCTTTTAACGTAGAACCACGAAACTCGGCAGGATCGTCGGACCTATAGCCGACCAGGTTGCTTGTGCTTTTTGGAGCCATCGGAATTACGGATTTCGGAAAATCCTTGTCCAAACACCGGTTTTTGGTCCCATTGGATAACATCAAAATGTGTCCCTAAACTTTTTTCAAAGAACTTTAAATGGCTGTAGAAGTCACAATTTTCGAGCTACAAACACGCAGGGGCCCTTCTCGTCTATTTTTGGACCGATGGCACTCATCCCTCTCTTTCTATCACTCTTTCAAATCTCTCCATTCATTTTAACAGGGCCCCGCTAGAGTGGGCCACTGTAGCGTTAAAAGAAAATTGCTATAATTCATTTTTTCTCCGAACAAACTCTTGTAAAACCCGTATACTTTCACCTAGAAACACCATTTAAATTTAAAAACGTAGGAAAACTTCCCCTCTGTCAATTACCAAAAGATCTAATCGTTACAAAAAATAGTTTTGGAGTTACAGACCTTTGTTCGGGACCAGGACCCCTAAACTCTCCCATTCACTCCCATGTTAATTTTAATGAATCAGATTCGGCTTTTTGCAATTTTTCATTTGTTTTTAACTCGTCGTAAATCAGAGACTCCTTCATCTATCTAAATAATTTTATACCACAGTGACAGGCAAAGGGTCCTCTCTCAAACAAACTTTACGGTTTATCAATAGGTCAAATATTTTCTGAGTAATGGGTGTTTGTTCGGAGGGTGTAATTCAAGCATTTTCAAGCATTTCTCTCTGTCTGTCTCTGTCACACACACTTCTGACAGGGCAGTAGTAGTTCCAACTGCCACTTCTTAACGAGCGTGACCTTTAACAGATCTCACATAACAGTTGTTTAGCCACAGCCTATATAGAAGTATTATAACACAGTTTATCAATATATTAGGACCACCTTTCAACATGTGATTTACTATTGCACTTTAGCAATGGCCTTGGGTGCCATAGCAACGGCCTTGGGTTCCATAGCAACGGCCTTGTGTTCCATAGCAACTGCCTTGTGTTCCATAGCAACGGCCTTGGGTGCCATAGCAACCGCCTTGGGTGCCTTAGCAACCGCCTTGGGTGCCTTAGCAACCGCCTTGGGTGCCATAGCAACCACCTTGGGTCCCATAGCAACCGCCTAGCAGCACCTTAGCAACCACCTTGGGTGCCATAGCAACAGCCTTTGGTGCCTTAGCAACGGCCTTGGGTGCCATAGCAACGGCCTTGGTTGCCTTAGCAACCGCCTTCGGTGGATTAGCAACCACCTTGGGTGCCATAGCAACCGCCTTGGGTGTCATAGCAACGGCCTTGGGTGCCATAGCAACGGCCTTGGGTGAAATAGCAACCGCTTTGTGTTCCATAGCAACTGCCTTGGGTGCCATAGCAACCGCCTTGGGTCCCATAGCAACCGCCTTGGGTCCCATAGCAACCGCCTTGGGGTCCCATAGCAACCGCCTTGGGTGTCATAGCAACCGCCTTGGGTGCCATAGCAACCACCTAGCAGCACCTTACCAACCACCTGAATTAACATTGCTACCACTTAGCAACACCTTAGCAACCACATTACATTCCATAGCAACCACCTAGCAACACCATAGCAACAAGTTTGCTAAATCTTTACAGTTGTAGTCATACAGTTTTAGCCCACTTCACAGTCATCAGGTAACATCAACATTACATAATATGCTGCAAGTTTCTCTATCCACTTTAGCAAATTTGTATTAACTTCAATGCATATTCCTAATTCATATTTTTTATTTAAATCAATGGCTTTTAACCACTCAATACTTGATCTTCATTTATTTTTTAATTTTTATTTTTTGGTTTTCTTTATTTTTTATTTTGAATTTTATTGTTTTGTCTTATTCTAATTAAGTCATTACCTTTAACCAGGAGTTATTGAAAGATTAACATTATAATGTCATCAGCGGGCTTTTTCAAGCCAATTTCAAAGTTCGTTCACGAACTTTCCCTTTCTAGTTATTATTATTATTATTATTATTATTATTATTATTATTATTATTATTTATTATCCCTCTTTGACTAGATTTTTTAGGCATTTGTGATGCGTGAAAACTCATGAAATTTGGCATAGCAACCAAGGTCTGGAAAAAATTTTAAATTCCACAGAGAACATACATGGGTGTGGTCCACGAGCTCTATAGCACCCCCAAATGTAGGTAGTGGCCGGGATGAAGGTTGTCCTACATGCACCAAATTTGGTGTGTTCATTGAACTCATCATGTAGTTTCAGGATCACTTGGAATGATCTGACTCCGCCCAAAAGTAAGTTGGCCATCTTGGTAGGAACTCAAAATTTTAAAAAATTCTCTTACATTTTGTTGGGGATGTGAAGTTCGGAATCGTGTAAAATTTGACAGGCTTGTGTAGTTTTGCCCACTCTGTGACGTATACTTGGAAGTTTTTACGTATTTGTTTTATTGGCTCTATAGCGCCCCCTAGGATTCAAATGCATATTTGACATTCCTGGAATGCCCGAAAACTCTTGAAAATTGGTAGATACATTAAGGCCATGAACCGGTTTATAAATATTTTGTTGAATTTT
>BRDA01085351.1:0-16086 GCA_036984385.1 Crenuchus spilurus
TTCTGTCAATGTATTATCAGTGTTATGTATCAGCTGTTGGCCACTCTGCATGCTAAATATTGACATCTCCCACAGAAAAACCCTTATCAGTTGATCGATATTATGTTCTTTGACCAGATTTTATTAAGTTCTTTGATATTCCACACTATTATGGTTGAACTTTGTTTATTAAATCATGGTTCAGATGCATGCCAGACTGTGAAAGGGGTCTGTACAGATCACATATCAAATACAGTTCTTTACTAGGACTTCTTTACAGTTACAATTTTAGCTGATGATTAACTGTCATACATATAATCATATATATTATATATGTCAATGCTCACAATATAATGAATTATCTGTCCTACATACAGTCTGTCCATGCCCAGTAGATCTAAACTGACCAAAGACACATCTCAAGCACTGGTCAACAAACATTATTGACGACTGCTCTCTAAAGCTTTCATGACACCAGCAAGATTGTCACGTTTAAGTAAATTTTGCATTATTTTATGATCATTTATTGACTTAAAATAACTGATGAAAATTCACATTCTGTTTACTGCAAAATAAACATGACTGTAAAAAAGCATTTCTGGAAAAATATCTAAAATAATCAGGATTATCTAATACAATCACGATTTGATGATATGTTTAATGATCGTGAATGGGGTTGTTACTGCACCTGAATTTTGGCTTTGATATAGATACCTAGAGTAGTTATTGCAATACTCAATATCCTGGCTAGAAATGAAAACATTCACCACGGTCTTTGATAGAACACAGACATATTTCTCCATTTTTACAGTTTAACTAACATGTCTGTTCTTTTTTAACTGTAATCTCTGTAATCCATACAGAACTCAAGAGAAAACAAAATGCATTGTTAAATTGGGGTACACATCTTATTTGTATTAGAAAGTTTTGAAAGTTAGAGTATATAATTGATTGCCAAATTTGAGTATTGAAATGTTTTGATTAGGAATGCACCGGATATTTGGTAACCAAAATTACCTGGCCAAAAATGGCAAAAAAAGCATACTTTCATTGTACTGTAGAGTAAGTGAAAAGACAGAATACTTTATACTGAACAATGACGTTTTTAATTACAATGTTTTCTTTTTGGACATTCAGAACTCTGCTTTTTTTCACCAGTTAACAAAACACAGACACAGTTTGGTGTTGAAATGGAAGAAGACAACAAAGTACAACCACACTTCACTTGTTTTGATGAAGCCAGAATACAGACGCTTAGCTTTGTGTTTGTGTTAGCTTGTGTTGTGTTTGCTTTGTGGCTGCAGTCTTAGGTTCTGTCTCACAATTACCAGAAGAAATGTGAAGTGGTTCAGTGTCTGTAGCCAATGACACTCACAGTAAACACAAAAACACATCCATGTGGCTTACATTTGAACCTTTTTCATGATTTTGTTTTATGTTTTTTATTCAATATTAGTAATAATGTAACATATGCATCTTCAGATATATTCATATATTATTGTCTTGTGTAACACAGATGTAAAAGACCAATCAATGAAACTCATGTTATTTATTAAACCTAATGATGTCAAACCAGCTTATTAAAATACAGACATACATTCCTGAAGCTACAATGCTTTTTTTGGGAAATAGTTACTAATTTTATAATGATTTATAAAACTGAAGAACCTTGTATCGGTATTCGCCCAAATGTTTCATTTTGTTTGGGTTTTGTTTTTGATACTTCAGATTCTTGATGTAACTCTTGTCTTCACATCTCTCTCAGTTTCACCATTAAAATGATGAGCATTGGGCTTAATAGCTACATTTTCTCTTGTTTGATGTGTAAAAGGGTGTTTTATAATCAGCAGCAACATGATTATAAATCCCACCTTATTAAAAAGGATGGCAAAGACAATGACTATAAAGTGCATATTTGGAACTATAAATACACATATCTAAAATGATTTCATGCAAAAAATATTGCATAACACAGCAGAGTGTTAAACATACCACATTTTTCCATTTTCAAACATGTTTTGCTACCTTTTGTCAGGGCTGAAGACAACACTGGTTCTGCTGTGTATGTGAACAGTGACAGGACATGAAGCAGAGAATGAGGGGGAAAATGATGGACAGAGTGAAAGACTTGTGGACAGACAGAATGAAAAACTTTAATAAGTATGGCAGACAGACAATATGAAAGGAAGATGCTGAAACAAAGACCGTAAAAAAAGGACGACAGACTGAAAATGAGCCAGGCAGATGTTATGAAAAAAGAAGACAAACAGATGACAAGAATGAAAGACAGCTAGAAAGAGACAGACAGAGACATCAAGAAAGACAGGCAGTAAGAAAAAACGATGAGCAATAAAGAAATACAGACGGCAGAAAAGCCAGACGGCAACACAGACTCGACAAAAGAACAAAAGAAAGACAGAAATTCATATAAACGAGGTAAGAGAGTCATGTACACAAGGAGGACAGACAAGCCGAGAAGAATAACTGAAAGTAAGAAAAACAACTAAAGTAGTCAGAACATTAAAACAAGAAAAATAAAGACATGATTAAAGGAAAAATTGATGTGTTAATGATGTCTGCCCTGTGCTCCTCAGCCTGTAGTGATGTGTGTATGTGTGTGTGTGTGATGACCCACCTCGTGACCGTTCGAACCTCACCTAGCCCCAAGGCATCCCTGCTACAAAGCCAAATGTTTCACAGAACACATTTCGCATTCAAACATCTTTGTTCAATTGGATCCACATGCATTTTATGGGACTTTATGGCACACAACGCTGCTGTGATTTCACCACCGTCTTATTTTAATGTCTCCCTGGCAAAACACGGAGACAAATTATTTTACCAACAAAAGCTCCAAATGTAAACGCACCTCATGCACATGTGTTCTCCAACTTTTACGTGAGGATATAAATTCCATTTGTTCCGTTCTGAAACGTTAACCGTAAACAACTGCTCTTTCGTTTTCTTCTATTAAAGGGCCCATATACTGGAAAAATTAGCTTTCATGTTTTTTTTTTTCACTGTTACTGAGTTCCAGTTACTATAAATACGATTCACTCACATAATCCATATATGGAAACAGTTAGAATTATATTTTTAATTGATCACGATTGTGATGTCACAATGCTGTTGTAAAGTCACAACCGTGGACACGTTAAAATCTTCTTACAGCAGTTTAACCCACACGTTCATGTCAAGGGATGAGTGTTGTGACTACAGACAATTTGCGCAGATCAACCACAACGGATGAAGTGAATAACATTGATTATCTCTTTGCAGTAGTGCATGTGAAGGTCTGGGATATATTAGATGGTAAAAGAACACTCAGTTCTCATAGATGGCATGTTGGACGCTGGAGAAAAATATGTAAGCGTGTTGACCTGAGCCACTTTGGCAACAGTTGTATCCAGATGACTGGATCAGAGCATCTATGAAGAGCCAAGGCTTCTGCAGGGCTCCTCATCAGTAGTGGTTAGTACCTACTGACAGTGGCCTCCAAATTTGCCAGATCTCAGTTTGCAGGATAAGCAGGAACAGTACATATGATCCACACAACTTGCATGACTTAGGACAACTTCAGAGTCCATGACATGGTAGGTTGGAACTGACTGAAGATTGAAGACATACTTGCCATTTTAGTGGTTTTAGTGTTATGGTTAATGAGTCTATAGCAGTTACTGGAGTTGAATATGATTAAATGTGGTGTTCCTGACTGTTGGGAAGCAAATGTATCATTACAGCTTTCTGAAAGATCCATATGTCCATCCACATATGTGACTGATGTTCATTTCTCAGACATCCCTAAGAATTTCAGTCCAATGTTAGCAGTTTGTTAAGTAGATTTCAGTCTGGACTGCTTTTTGATCAAAGGATAATACATGGAAGTCAACATATCATTTACATTTATCTCTGAAAGGCACAGCAGGAAAAATCACTTGTTTAATTCTCAGTCAAAAAGAGAGGCCGGAATTCTTTCATGTAGGAACTAATGAATTTCACCTGTAGGTAAAACAAAAGTACTTTTTGCAGAATAAAAGCCCTTTAAGTGTTGCCTGAATCACTGGGCAGATCTTGTGCAATAAGGATGTGAGGCATGTGTGCACACATGGAGCAGGAGTAGGCAAGTTTTACTTTGGAGTGTAAGAGGAGAAAGAGAAGTCTGCCAGAGGTCTCTTACCCTGCAGTTACCAATACCATAGACTTGATTTCATTACTCTGAATATCCTCAGGTGAAAGTTATGACAGCATTACATTTTCTCTTTCTTCCTTCCTTCTCTGCATCACTCAAGCATAATTTTCACTCCCTGCAAAACATCCTTTTTTGGAATGGAACAGTTGAGGTTTTGCAAAATAAATGAGCTGGGGTGCTTTCTCAGAAGCCTAAAACGATTCGCCCATCCCAGGTTTGATCTGAAACCACGCATGCCGTGCCTGGGTCAGACCCCCCGCCCCCACAGCTTGCCTCCCCCGCCAATCTATTCTGTTCCAAGTCTCCAGGCTGTGGTTAGGCACCTCCGAAAGCCGGGGTGTCTTACAGGAATGACAGGCGATGGAAAGCTAATGTGGAAATTTGAAGTAGGGTTAAGGCACAGATTTAATACTATAGAGTGGAAATATTCAGAAGGAGAGAGCAAGGCAGGAAATGAACCCAAACCACCATACCATCCCAAATCCATCACATTACCAGGGCAAGAATGGCTAGCGGTTAGAGTCAGGGAGACAGAAAGTGTGTGAGAGAGAGAAAACCCTCGCCCTCGGCTCTTTCTCTTGTTTCCTCCCATGACGACTCGCCCTACTTCTTTGTCTTTTTCTCCTTGTCTCTTTTTTTGTTTGCCTTTGACTGTGGCAGATTTGACTTTGGCCAATTGTGCATTGGCTCAACAATCAAGACTCAAGTGGTTGTTTTTGCCGCGGGAGAGTGTGAGCGTAGTGACACCTGATCCCTGCCAGGTATTTTTGCTCTTGGAAGAAAGGATACTCTACTCCTGAGATATTCTACCCCAAACACGACCCGCTCACCCTTTTGCTGTGGCAACCTTCGGCGCCTCGGGACAGGGTGCATCATCAGGGCTATCAGTCAAGCGTCCCTGATGTTTCTGGAGACTAGTGCTTCCCAGACGTAGTCTCGTAATACCCTTGCACATTTAAGTGATTTTCCTTGGTCTAACAGTGTCTAGTCCAGTCCTAAGTACCCATACATTAGCAGAGTTGTTCCGTGCCCAGACAAACCTGGTTCAACTTCATTATGCCTTCTCAGACCCTCGCTGAACTGGTTTTGACTTGAAGCAAGGAATAGTTGCAAGGCAGTGGGTACCCATGATCAGGGGCGTCATAGTGGGGGGAAAAGTGGAACTGAGTTACCAGGGTCCCAGGTGGGGCGAGGGCCCTTGAGGTGTCTGGATTTTTATTTTCCTTTAAATATTAAAGGAAATAATATTTGATAATAGGGGCGAGGGGCCCTGGGCACTGCTTGTCCATAGGGCCCAGAATTTGGTCCCACACCCCTGCCCATGATTGTGTTGGAGGTATTCATTAGCTGATTAGCTGGATCAAGTATACACCAGTCTGCCATAACAATACAGTCCTCTTTTTGCCACCAAAACAGCTCCACCCAATCTAGTCATAGACTCCACAAAACCCCTGAAGGTGTCCTGTGGTATCTGACATTAGCAGCAGATCCTTTAAGTTTTGTAAGTTGTGAGGTGAAGCTGCCAGACTTGATCAGATTGAGGTCTGGGGAATTTTGAGGCCACTTCAGATTGGGTGATCTACCAAAACACCTGAGTGTGATATTCAGATGACCCTGAAAGCCTACATTACCCAGATCAGGTGTATTAGTTTAACTCTGCAGGGTGGCAGATCTCCACATTTGGGCATTCAGGTCTAATTAATACCAGGCCTTTACATGAGTCATTTTGTGAGATAAT
Source organism: Crenuchus spilurus (assembly GCA_036984385.1). Taxonomy (NCBI): domain Eukaryota; kingdom Metazoa; phylum Chordata; class Actinopteri; order Characiformes; family Crenuchidae; genus Crenuchus; species Crenuchus spilurus. Next base: position 5,907 of record BRDA01085351.1, read on the forward strand.
CAATGTTATACACTTCATTTGGTAGTGTTACTAATGTTGTGGCTGATTGTGGGGGGTACCAGAATAGGGAGGGAGGGAAAGTGCAGCAAATGACTACTCCAGGACCAGGAATAATTGTCGTTGAATCAAAATTCACCTTCATCCTCGCCAGGATCCTATCTCTCTCTCTCTCTCTCTCTCTCTCTCTCTCTCATTCTGGTGCTAATAGGCCTCAGCATGCTCTGCTAATGATCTGTTGAAAAAGTTTGTTCTGCGTAGGATAAAGAAAGGCCCGAGTCAGTGGTGAAAGCAGAGGTTGGCGGAAAGTCCCAGTCCGGGCTCCTAATCCCTTACAAACACTGGGCCTGCGGTGGGCTGCCTGCTGTGTGCCCCCCAAGCCCACCAGAGCTGCCAGAGCGAGTGAATAAGTCTGTGTGTGTATGCGTGTGTGTGTCTCGAAGTCAGCCAGGATACAGCAGTAATGAGAGACCATATGTGTATGTACTTATGGGTGTATGCGGTATGGTATGTATATGTATGAGTGTGAGTGTGTGTGCCCCCGGGGCCCAGGGGGCTGTGCCAGAGACAGAGCTAAGGGTGTGTGTGTGTTTGTGTGTGTGTTGAGGGGAGTGGAATGAGCTCACTCAGTGCAGCCTGCGCCCCATAAACCCAGCACAGCCCGCGTAAAAAGCCCGTTCTGCCGATGTGACTCATTAAAACGCGCCGGCGCCAAGTCTTTTATTAATTCATTATTGTGTTTGGGGAAAATTCTAGGAACACATATCCTTTTTCAATCGGTTCCCCTTTAAAAAAAAGGCCTGCTTGTGACTCCATTTGGTTTCTCCCCTTTTCTCCCTCTTCTCCACTGTTTATCTCAGCATCTTGTCTGCCCTCTTCCTCTTTCAAGGATTCTGGGATATAATCTGCTCTGTCTCTGTCTGTCTCTCTCGCTCTCCCTCTCTCCACACTTCTTTTGTTTAGCTCCCATCACTGTAAATGCAGAAAGGCAGCACTGCAGCTTTCTCCATCCGAGGTGACTGTTGTGTCAGTGGTTGATTTTATGCTTTAATGGCTGGCTTTAAATCAGCGGTTTTGGGGGGAAAAAACATTCACACAATTCTGTCTCAAATGTAGTCAGTCAGTCATGAGATACTAGGTGTCAAAAGTTTGTTTCATTAGTTTTGCACTGCAGCTACAAGACAAATGATGCTAACAAGTAATGGAGATTTATACAAAGGAAGTTCACAGGTATACGGCCTTACAAAAACAATACCATGGCATTTTTTGGACATTATTAGGAAGGTAGCATCCTTGAATGTTTTTTGTGGAGGTACCAGCATTCAAATACTGCATCTCTATATATGTATTCATTGCATTTAATTTCTGGATGATATAGAAAATATACAGACCAACAGTTGAGCCCCTTATGCCAGGTTCACACAACACGACTGTTTGAGTCGTCGGTCATTGTGGCTTTCACACTACATGACTGGTCGGCGACACGGGGTCACGAAATACACAATTTTTCATCTTGGGAAATCGCAGACTAACCTGGCTACTCTCTAAAAACACATTTTGTCACGAGAACAGAACTAAACACACACGAGAACTAGTGATGCCATGGAGATGCGCTATTTTCCAAAATGGACATCAAGAAACAAGTGATACAAGTTGTTAATGCACTGATTTGCAGCAACAAAAAAGGAAGAAAAAGGAAAGAATATGGATGAGAAGATGGATAAAGACACGTGGCCAGCAGGGACTGTCTGTTCTGCCGAGGCGTAATATGTAATAAATGAAACGTACTTGTCTGTTCAATTCAAATACAGGATATTCCCACATGTCGCCAGTGTAATTTAATATGTTCACTGTATTGATCATAGACATAGTCAATCACATTATTTCTCCAGTGCAATCACAATAACAATAGCAGAGAGATTATCTCTATGCGATCCCATTGGTTGTAGGTAGTTAGTGCTCTTGACTCACAGTCGCCGACTGGATCAGATATTTAGCATGCCCAATATTTCCCAGGCATATGTGACTTGTCAGCGACGGCTCAGCGAGCGTCTTTCAGCAGATCACACCACACAAGTAATCCCAGATTTGCCTCCAAGCAGAGGTTTTTGTTGGCGAGCTACAAACAACTGTCAGCGACTGGAAAACAGGGCTAAAATCGTGTAGCTAGGTATTAAGTGTAAAAAGTGGTTGTATTGCAAAAATATTTACTACTCAGAACTACGCCAAAACATGAACGCATTGCTATGAACCCATTGCCAAGGAAGCTTTGTTAAGGTTGAGAAGATCGCCAGCTCTGACTTGGCTTCTTTGCTAACCTGACTAACTACTCTGATATTAGCAACATTCTGATAAACTATTCAGTCTTTTTGGGTAGGAGTCAATTATCTTGACTCTGCAATCTTTTCCCACTATTTCTTGCAAAATTGCTCCAAATATGTCAGATTGTGAGGGCATCTCCTGCATACATCCCTCATAAGGTCAACCCACAGATTTTCAGTTGGATTCATGTCTGGACTTTGGCTGGGCCATTCCAAAACTTTGATATTCTTCTGGTGAAGCCATTCTTTTGTTAATGTGGAGGTATGTTTTGGGTCTTTGTAATGCTGAAATGTGGAATTCCTCTTTAGCTTTTTAGCAGAGGCTTGAAGGTTTTGTGACAAAAAACACCCCAAAGCACGATGCTGCCTCCACTATGCTTTACTATGGGTATGTTGTTCTTTTTTGTAATGCACAGTGTTGGCTTTGCCCTATCTTTTGGAAATTTGGCCAAAAACTTCAACCATGTTCTCATCATAACATGTTTTCCTCACATGATTTAGCAAAATATATCTGAGCTTGGATGTTTTTCTTTGTAAGAAAAGGCTTACCTCACAGCCCACACATATGAAGAATACAGTCTTTAAAAAATATGTCTTTTCATCAGTTTTTTGGAGAGAAGTCAAGTTCTTCGTAATGTCACTGTTGTGCCAAATTTTATCCTCTTCTTGGTGACCATCATAATTATGTTCTGTGGTGTATCTCACTCTTACCTTTACTGATAACTCTTCTTGGTGTATGGAAATGTATCCAGAGAGGTCTGTTTTTTTGCGCACTGAATAAACAAGCACAAAATACACTGGAAAAACAATGGAAGAACATGTGGGGTGATGAATGCATGGGTGGATGCTTTATTTTCACAAAATTATCAAATCACGTCGGCGCGCCGACAAAAACCGGGTGGATAAATGATAACTGGGACAAAATTTTACTGAAAAGAGTAGACAATAACTGAATTGTATGATAACCAGGGCAAACGATAATTGAGGTTCCACTGTACTGTATATTGTGTATACAATATTGTGAATGTGCTTTTTTGGCCAAAAAAGTATTCTTTTAAATCCCTGGAGGATTTATCATAGTGATTTTCTTCTCATGTTTTGGATGCGTGATTTATATTTTAAAATCTAGAAAAAGTGAGACCTCTGCAGATGAGTCACATGAACACTTTTGTTTTATTCTGTAAACTACTGATAACCTGTCTACCAAATTCCAATTTAAAGCCTTTATTTGCCAGTCAAAGTAGCCAAAAAAGATGCCATGTTTTTGTGCCAAGATGCCAGGTTCCTATTTATTTGTAAAAGCAATGCTAATGTTTTAGTAGTTCCAAAGTCAATATTTAGTGGGAAGTGTTGCTTGGTGTGCTCTTCTTTGGTTTATCAAATTGTTGCTTGACTTTATGGTGCAAAAGTTAATCTCAACTTTGTTTGATATCATGTAGGCTGTCAATCTTCCTCTGTATCACCTTTCAGTTTTTTACAGTGAGGTTCAAATGGCTTGATATTTGAAGTGGTCTCTCATTTAATTTTAAATGTAAATTCACTATTTAAGGTAATTCTCATTTAATTGCATGGAATGTTAATCTACATCTTCAGCATCAGCTTTATCACTGTTCCCAGTGTCTGCTACGCTTTTCAGAAGTCTGATAAATGTCTGTATTAGATTTTAAACAGGCGTTTCTTGGCCTTGCCTGAGATGTGAGGAAAACACAATTATGGTATTGTCTATTTGTAATGACTCCGTAATGGCTGTGGATTAAGCCTCAGGACGGCTTTTCTTCTCCTCGTGTTTGGAACAGCTCGAGAGTGTTTGTTCTGTTCTCAGAGGCACCTGTGTGAACTTCAGCCCATGTGTGCTTTCTTTGAGCGTTGACTTCTAAATGATATCTGTTACATATGGAACAGTTCTATGGGGTCACGGGCGGCGTTGTATAAGCAGACAGAAAGAGGGGGGTGAGAGAGGGAGTGTGGGCAGAAAAAAGGGGGTGAGGGCACGGTCTTGGCTGGAAAAAATCGGGGAGCCCTTAGGAGAACAGAGCGGATGGAAAACAGACCCAGAGTTAAAGAGAGAAGGAGGAAAAGCAGAATGAGCTTTTCTAAACCAAGATTATAAAGACTGTAGAATATTAAAATGATCTCAATTTAAAGTAAGCACACATAAATGTTCCTAAAATAAATAACATTTCTTGAACTGGAGCTATAAAGCTAGTTTGAATAAGAAATGGAAGATTATGTAAACTAATTGGCAAACTTCATGACTAATTACAGACTTTAAATCACTTGTCTTATCATGTCTGACCACGCCCATACTGTAGGGCTGGGCAATCTGATGATTTTATATTGTGATCAGTCTTCAAGATTTCCACCCTCTAGTCTTTAATTGAAGCGCAGGCATCACAACTTTTGTTCTCCTACCAATGTTTTCAAATTTAGTGTGAAAGTGTCAGAATTTAAAAAGTACACTTTTGTGTTTTTACAATGCCACTTTTAGTTTTATCTGTACAATTCTTACTTTTATACATGAGTTGTGAGTACTTAGTTACTAGTACTTCATGTTTAATGGTTGTGTTTTTTATTGATTTGTTTAACATTTAAAATAAAGTTTATATCCAGTTTTAATGACAATTTTGAAAGTTGAGATATAGAATCCTTAATTATCAACAGGTTGTGGCCATTACTGATATCATCATTTATAGTGGTTGGTATTGTGTAGTGGATAACAATGCATCCTCCCATGTGACAGTTTCAGCCCTCAGCCTGGATAAGAATACCACTCTATACCAATAAGAGTCATTGGGAAAGACTCCTAACAGAACATATGCCTGCAACCACAGAAATTGAAACTCTGGTTAACAGCATCTGTCAAATGCTTTAAATATCATTTAAACAAAAAATATATATTAATGTGATTTAATGTAATATTCACATTCCATTATGACCACGACCACCATTACTGGAGGTTAGAGAGTGGCCAGATGTGGGAATCTCGACTGCATAATCGTGTTTTCCCATGATGCATAGGGGCAGCCATGGCCTGGTGAAATAGGTCTTCATTTGCTTTCATAATTGTCTTAAAAAGGTCTTGAAAAGTCTTAAATGTAAAATTTTGAAACCTGTAGAAACCCTGCAAACATGTAGTTTCTATTAGTGATAAACCAATGAATTGGTCGGCAAATTAATCAGACCGATTATTGCATCGGGCAAATATCATTATTATTAAACAACCTACAAGCATACAGTGAAACCTCAGTTATTGATTGACCTGCTTATTGTACAATTTGGTTATTTTCTGGGAAATTTTGTCTCAGTTATCATTCATCTGCCCAGTTTTCATCAGTGTGCCTACATGACTCGCTGGCAATTTTGCAAAAGCAAAGCATCCACCCACACGTTCGTCACTCACCCATGCTTTTGCCATTCATTCTGGCTTTGTTTCTCATTGTTTCTCGTTGATAACACTCAAAACATGTCACACTAAAGCAATGGCACACACCTGAAAACGGGTACAAAAACAAATATGTACCTGAGAATGGGTATACAAAACACAGGCTCAAAACAGACAGAGTGTAAACCAGTAAGAGGGATGTTAAATATTAATTTATCCATTTCATTAGTCATATTTATTTCTCAATGTTTTCTGTATGTACAACTATAGTTATTCTATATAAAATGTATTTTTGTTAATATTTTAGAGTGTTTGGAACAGGTTAATTAAATTTATATTATTTCTTATGGGAAATATTGCTTCAGTTATCGTTTGTTATCAGATATCATCAGGCACCTAAGAACAGATTAATGACAAAAACCGAGGTTCCAGTGTACTGTACTGTTCCTCTCAAGTCAACGTTTATTTAATTTTTTTTATAATTTTTTTTTTTCAGACTCAAAAAAGACAATTTAGATTTTTTAAAATTTACTATGTATCAGATGCAAAGAAAGGCAACATTATTTTAGCATTGTGTATCAGCAGCCACACTCTGAATATCTTCTAAATATGGCTATCAAACATTGAAAAACCTCTATTGATGGATTGCTAGTTTCAATAAAAAATAACATAGCAAACATTTATAGACATCAAGATGCCTTATTCATAAAGTCTTATAAGACGTAACAGCTTGATATGGTTTGAGGAGTATGTGTTGATTTAGTCATATAGCTGCTCCAAGGTGAAATAGATCCTATTGTTTACTTGTTAACTACATCTTCAATGCTTGAGTGCAAAACTACGTTTGAAGAAAGTAAAACAACTGTGCAGATTAGGGTCTTTGCTCTAAGTATCATGTTAAGATACCTTTTTAAAATAGATGTTGAGTAGTACAGCAGTCTGATATCAAGAAAAAGTGCTTCAAAGTCAGAAGGAGAGTGAGAGATGGCAGAGCCCTGTGGCTGGCTGGCTGGGGGCGGGTTCCTCTCCTTCCTGAGACGTGGCCACCCGAGCCTGCCCGAGCCGGGGGATGCACATGTGGAACAGTTTACTGTAATGGAACTCTAAATTAGTGGTGGTTTGAAGCTGCCTGCAGCAGTAGGCTGTAATTAACTGGCTCTGTTGAAAGAGAAAGAGCCAGAAAGACGTGCGGGGAGGGTATATATGTGTGTGTATGTGTCTCTGTGTGCTTTCAGGAGATGTATATATATAGCCACGAGAAGAAAGAACTCAAGCAGTGAGAGGAAAGTTTGAAGCCTGTTGTTTTTAACATTCTCACTCGTGAAATTTTCGCAGTCCTTACACCTTTTTAAAAGGAGACATAAAAGTCCGGGTTTATTCTCTGGCTTACTTGTGACCATGGCCTGTGGGTTGGTTTTGTTTTGTGCTTGTTTTTCCCCAGTGTTTTAACTTAAACTCTAATGGACGGCTTCCCGGAAAAGGATTAAGCTTAGTCCAGGACTACACAGCATTTTGACTGGAGGTTTTCCATTGAAAAGAAGATATAGTCCAGGGCTAAACTTAATCCCTGTCCAGGAAACCGGCCCTAAGGGCTGCTCAAAAGTTTGGAGTCACTCATTACATTGAACATTTTCCATGATAACTCATACTTTTATTTCAGATTTTTTTTCCTAGCTATTTTGAGACTATGATCAAATCCACAAATGCTGCTGCTCCAGATGCTCAATTTTCTATGGTAGAAGGGTGAGGTAGGACAGTGTCACTGCTTATTAGCTCAGTTCTGGTGTCTACTACAAGTTGTTGACAGTGAGTTTACAGGCTTTTAGTATAGCTGTTTACTCTCCAACAGAATTTTAGCACATATTTCTCTCAAATATGCCACAACCTCAATAAACACTATTAATCATTAGAATATGAGATATTAGTCCATAAACAACCTCAATAAACACTGTTAGTCACTAGAATAGGAGATATTAGTCCATAAACAACCTCAATGAACATTATTAATCACTAGAATAGGAGATATTAGTCTATAAACAACCTCAATAAACACTATTAATCACTAGAATAGGAGATATTAGTCCATAAACAACCTCAATAAAAACTCAATCACTAGAATAGGAGATATTAGTCTATAAACAACCTCAATAAACACTATTAATCACTAGAATAGGAGATATTAGTTCATAAACAACCTTAATAAACACTATTAATCATTAGAATAGGAGATATTAGTCAATAAACAACCTCAATAAACACTATTAATCACTAGAATAGGAGATATTAGTCCATAAACAATTTCAATAAACACTATTAATCACTAGAATAGGAGATATTAGTCCATAAACAATTTCAGTAAACACTATTAATCACTAGAATAGGAGATATTAGTCCATAAACAATTTCAATAAACACTATTAATCACTAGAATAGGAGATATTAGTCCATAAACAACCTCAATAAACACTATTAATCACTAGAATAGGATATTAGTCCATAAACAACCTCAATAAACACTATTAATCACTAGAATAGGAGATATTAGTCCATAAACAACCTCAATAAACACTATCAATCACTAGAATAGGAGATATTAGTCTATAAACAACCTCAATAAACACTATCACTAGAATAGGAGATATTAGTCTATAAACAACCTCAATAAACACTATTAATCGGTAGAATAGGAGATATTAGTCCATAAACAACCTCAATAAACACTATCAATCAGTAGAATAGGAGATATTAGTCCATAAACAATTTCAATAAACACTATTAATCACTAGAATAGGAGATATTAGTCCATAAACAATTTCAATAAACACTAGAATAGGAGATATTAGTCCATAAACAACCTCAATAAACACTATTAATCACTAGAATAGGAGATATTAGTCCATAAACAACCTCATAAACACTATTAATCACTAGAATAGGAGATATTAGTCCATAAACGGCCTCAAAAACATGACAATTGTATGTCTTGCCTTGTGAAAAATGCATGCTAAACTTCTGCTGGAGAGTAAACAGTTGTACTAAAGCCCATAAGCTTGTGGGAGACACAAACTGAGCTAAAAAAAATGGTGACACTGTCTTACCTCACATTACACATTAGAATATCTGGTTCGGCAGCGTTTCTTAATTTTATGCCTAAAGGTAAAAGCATGTGATGTCGTGGAAGAGGTCAGTTTAATGGGAGACCCCAAACTTTTGACCCATAGTGTATTTACTCATGGACAGGTTTCTCAACCAGACAAACAGAGAAAGATATTAGTGATGAATACGATACCCAAAGACAAGGCAACTGTAACTCCTGCATAAAGCATTTGTAGCCACCCACCGCAGCCCATTTAGGAGATCACTGAGGCCTGTTTCTAAACATTTATTATACTTAGATTTTCTTTCATTCACTCTGCACATGTCTGCTAATACTTTTAAGGCCAGTAGCCTTTTTCCGACTGTCCCTGCCAGGCCTGTATAGCAGCTATACAGCAGTGTCCCTCTTCTTGTCCCGAATGGAAAATAACATCCACCACTTGAGGAAAAGTCTATTCCTCATTGCAGTGGCTCTGGATGGTACTCTTTCTCCTGGCTGAACAGATATATCTTACTCCTGTGTGGTCTCTGAGCTCAGCCAGGACGGATGATTCTTGCCTCCAATGGGCCACTAGTCTCCCGGCCTGTCAGCCGAGCCATCGGAGACTTCCAACCCTGTCCAAGCTGAGCGCGGTTGGCTGTCAAACAGGAGGATGCACCTCTTGATGAATTGGGTACACAGTGAAAAGGGATTTAGGTTTAATCACTTTTGGAACGGAGTGGATGTGGCATTATGTTCTGTGTTCTGAGAAAAGGATGGATGGAGCTGCCATTTAAACCTTTAACCCTTTAATATTTTCCTCGACCATTTGGTAGAGCACATTTCAGTCACTATATTTTATTGATAAACTTAACACAGTGTGATTGTACCATCTCTACCAATCGTTAGAGGTATGTTAGGTTAAAAAAACATCCATTAGAGGTCAGAAATGCAACATTTTCTTGAATGCAAATGATTTATTGCCATATTACAAGGAATAAACTGGATCAAATGCTGAGAAACCATTAGTGCTATTGCACCACCACACATAAGAGGTGTGGTGAGGATGTTAAATCTGCTGACGACTGCAGGTTTACATTCTTCACTTTTCACTTATTAACCCAGTTTTTGAACCCTTTAGAATTATCTATATTTCTGCATAAATATGACCTGAAACATCATCAGATGTTCACACAAGTCCTAAAAGTAGATACAGAGAACCCAGTTAAACAAATGAGACACAAATATTAGACTTGGGCACCTGTTTTATTTAAAGAACAGAGATCTATCAAAGGAAGTGTATCATGGAGAACAAAGGAGATTTGTGAGGAGCTCAGAAAAAGAGCTGTTGATGCTCATCAGACTGGAAAAGGTTACAAAACCATCTCTAAAGAGTTTGGACTC
>BRDA01085356.1:5207-17896 GCA_036984385.1 Crenuchus spilurus
TGTGTGTGTGTGTGTGTGTGTGTGTGTGTGTGTGTGTGTGTGTGTGTGTGTGTGTGTGTGTGTGTGTTGTGTGTGTGTGTGTGTGTGTGTGTGTGTGTGTGTGTGTGTGTGTGTGTGTGTGTGTGTGTGTGTGTGTGTGTGTGTGCATTATATTTATGGGGCGGAGAAGCTCGCTGATGAGGGGCTTCGCAAGAGCCACCCAGCCTGTCACCCCCATACACTTCAAACACACTGATATACACACAAGAAAGCAGAGGAGAGGGCAACATGTGTGTGTGTGTGTGTGTGTGTGTGTGTGTGTGTGTGTGTTCATTTGCTTGTTTTTAGCACTTTTTAAGCACTAAGGCCTTGTTTACACTTCCCAAATCTGGTTTTTGCCAAAACATCTGATTTGAGAATCAAATCTAATTTGCATGCAGTCTGAGCACAAATGTTCTTCTGATGATAGGAAAACATGCCACTTTTGTGCACTGGACATGTGACTCATCCCGAAATACGTTTTTTAACCACAAATGCAGCCTGACTTTTGCTGAGTCAACCCAGAGAAACAGAAATGTGCTTCATGTCAAAATAACTTTATATATTCTTCTGTTGAAAGTGATTTTTCTTCTGTACTGGTAGAGCATTGAAGGAAGTGTTATGACTGGACTTGTGGAGGGAGTCTGAAGATGTTGAAGACCAAGAATAACCTGGATGGATAACATCAAGACATGGACTGGATTATCAGATGCTAGCCTGCTACAAGCAACCAGAGACAGATGGCATTGGAGAGAAGTGACTCGTCTGTGCAGCCGACCATCGCGAAGCGATGACGGCGTCTGACATGACATGACATGACTAGTAATGTGAAGGATGGTTCTGAAAGGTGAAAGTGACACATTGCCGGCACACAGAGGAATTTGACTTCTGCATTTAGTGCATCCAGTGAAACACACATATTTGGGGAGGTGAGCACATTTGCCCAGAGTGATGGGCAGTCCTATCCACTGTGCCCGGGGAGCAGTCAGGTGTTACATGTCTTGCTTAATGGCACTTCAGTCGTGTCAAGGGATATCACTGCTTTGACTTTTTCATTCCAAAACATGAACTTCATTTTTTGACTGTTCATGGGTAGCTTGGCATGTGTTCTTAGTTTTGCTGTTTTGCTGCATTACCCATATTCACTTGAGGTTCAACTCATGGACAGATATCCTGACATTTTTATTTAGAATTTGCTTTATAATTTATAATTCATTGATCCATTAATGATGGAAAGCCATCCTTAACCAGATGCAGCATAACATTCCTAAACCATGATACTACCACCACCATGTTTCACAGCAGTGACGTGCGGTGAGGTTCATGGTTGGTGAGGCACTGACTCCTTTAGAGTCGGATTTACAAATATATAAATCCAAAAGAGCAGCTTATTCAATTGGCTACTGGTTATTTCATATCTCATCAGCGTTCTTCACACACACACACACACGTAAGGTACATATTGAAGATATGTAAAGATAAGAAAAAACATTACAATTACAGCAGTGAGAGAAAGCGGCATTTGCTCTGCACCCTCCATGCTCTTGACTGTCACTCGCCTCTGCGTAAAAGCACAGCAGCAACAAGCATCCGTTGGCTCAGGTACGCCCCCCTTCAGTGCGGAGGAGTACTGCCCTGCCTCACGCTGTGCCTTTTCACTGCGGTTTTATGTCCCATCAGCAAAACTAAATATGTCACTAACAGACTGTGGAAAATCAGGGCATATAAACGTATATGCAAACATTATATTGGCGACATACAGTGATACGGTAACAGGCACGCGCCAACTGCATGTATCAACCCAGTTTGTGATGGGTTGCGCATTCAGAGGTGAGGTGAGGCTCGTTGCTGCCACACCTCACGTTTCACTCTTGTATTTGAACAGGAAATATGCAATTTCAGCAATTTTGACTATAAAAATGTTCGAAATTAGTCATAAAGATCAGTGGACAAATATTAATATAAATTTTATGGGTTTTTTTTTTCTTGTCATGATGACAGGTGAGGCTCTGCCTCAAAATCATGGAGATTTTGAAATGTTTCTATTTTCTCCAAACTAAATACTTTCATTATTATTATTATTATTAATATTATTATTATTATTAATGTTATACTTATATACCATCTTTCCCAAACTCAAGGACATTTTACAATCAACACTGAACCACACACCGGTGAGAAGCGGCAGCCAGTCGTGCACAGCGTACTTTCAACCAGAAGCGACCGTCCACCTGGAGGACTGCATCGAGCACTAGGGGGATCACCCAGGACAGAGTGCTAACCATATCTGGGCAAACATACATACATACACAGACATACACATTCATTCCCACACACCAGGGTAATTTTTTAGAGTAGCCAATTCACCTGATCTCCATGTTTTTGGACTAAATACTTTCTATGTTGAGATCTATTTTGATCTTATCTGTCCATAAAACATTGTTCTAGCAGCCTTCCGACTTGTCTGTGTGATCTTTAGCACACTGCAAATTAATAGCAATGTTCTTTTTGGAGAAGAGCAGCTTTCGCTTTGCAACCCTGCCATGCACACCAGTGTTCTCCCAATAGTGGACTCATGAAGTTAAATTCTTTTGCTTTGTGACCTCGTTGACTACACTTTGCTCTTGGCATGATCTTTATTGGTCCACCACTCTTGAGGAGGGTAGTAGTGTTCTTGAATTTCCTCCATTTGTATACAATCTGTCTGACTGTGGATTGATGGAGCACAAAACTCTTTAGAGATGGTTTTGTAACCTTTTCCATCCTGATGAGCATCAACAACTCTTCTTCTGAGGTCCTTAGAAATGTCATTTGTTTGTGCTATGCTGCACTGCCACATACAGTACATGGGTTGTGAGGATCAGACTTTGCTACATTACTGTTCTTTAAATAAAACAGGGCACCCACTCACACCTGATTGTCATCCCATTGATTTACAAAGCCTGGCTCAAATTTCACCATCAAATTATCTGCTAATTTTTTAGGTTCACATTCTTTTGCCACTCAGACATAAATAAATAAATAATAAATAAATAAATAAATGACCAAGTCTATATATATATTATACACCGTACACAGTATTTGCTTATTGAGATGAAGGTAAGATTACTCAGCAAAAAGGATCCTAAAGGTAATGATCCTATACTAGTTTTAATAAAAGGTTCAATATAGAATCAAATGCATCCATTTGAGCATCAAAACGGTTCTTTGAGATGACTTGTTTCTATATAGATTCCCTAAGGAGACCCTTTCTCAGTAATACAGTACTGTGTGGGTTGGTCGATGTCCTCATTGACACAGTAATACCTGTGTGTGTGTGTGTGTATGTACGTGTGCTGAAAGGATGCCACATTAATGGACGTGAGTATGTTTGGGTGCATGTACTGTATATTTATGTGTGTGTGTGTGTGTGTGTGTGATAGAGAGAGAGAGAGACATCCCCAGAGGCTCTCATTAGAATGTTTTCCAGACTGCATGTGTGTATGTATGTGTGTGTGTGTGTGTGTGTGTGTGTGTGTGTGTATGCCTTAGGAACACAGTGTGAAGGCGGTTCAGGGCATAACTTAATTGTGCATGCACAGACCTGTAGCATTTCAAATTCACATTCATCCTTTCATGTGTTACCCCCTTTAGCACATTAATATAGTGCAGGGGGGAAGAAAATCAACAATTTAAATCAATTGTGTTCATCCTTTACAACTTGCTTATCCACGGACCATTAAGAAATAGTCATTTTCTTTGTGTCTCTGGAATGCAGCCCTTTTGAATGGGATGTAACTGCAGTCAAATGGTGTGCTGATCACATCTGTATTCTGTAGGGCAGTTACTAGAGCAGGATAGGATGTTTCTGCGGTTGATCTCTTGGCTTTTTTTGATGCTGTAGGAATTATGAGCTCAAATAATGATACCCTACGTGCCCTTTTACATCCTTAGAGTGCATAGAAGTCTTACCTTTACTGGGTGAAAGCAACTGATAAACTGTTCCTGAAGGTGTGGAGTTGTTAACCGAACATGAAATATAAGTGATGGTGCTAAAGGGGGTTTTCAGTACATTTAGGTCGAGGATTAGAGAGCATGTACAATATGCCTTTCACAGGAAGCCTTTAATCATAATGCCATATTTACCATTAGGACCATTAGTGGCTTTACATCTTATGTACAGTTATATTTCTAGGCACCCAAAGCATTTTTGACATTTGGGACAGACGTTAAAGAATCACCTTTACCTCTACCAATGTGCAGCATCCACCAGGATGATGTGACCACTGCCAGTCCACCACACATAGCTGTTAGAGATGTGAGGAGAGACTAATCCAGTTTTTGAAGATGGTGAAGATCAGGAGTAAGGCACTTAGTTGGGACAATGGGATAACATCCCAACCCCTACTAGAGGAAAGGACCATCTTCTTCTGACTTCTGAGAATCAAAACTTTGGTTTTCTGTATCACCTAAACAATGGCATTTACACACTACACCGTCCCCATTACTGCACTGGAATCTACACAGAAATAGCGCCACCTGTTGTCCCACCACATATGGGACAGTGCAGGTGCTATAGCTGGTGGCAGTCATGTTTTTTTTTGGCTTATAAAGTTACCAATAACAGAGATTTTGTTAGGATGAATAATACCCTTCAGCCATAACATTAAAATCACCCATTGTCCATTTTATCAGCTCCACTGAGCATATAGATGCACTTTGTAGTTCTACAATTAAAGACTGTAGTCCATCTGTTTCTCTGTATACTTTGTTAAGCTCATTTGAGCCTAAACGTTAACGGTCAGGACAACCACAGAGCTGGTATTTGGGTGGTCGATCATTCTCAGCACTAGCATGTTTTTATTTTTTTTTATAATCAAATCAAATTTTATTTATAAAGCGCTTTTTACAACTGATGTCACAAAGCAGCTTTACAGGGTTAGTAATAACAAACACCAAATCATTAATCCCTAATCCCCGGTGAGCAAGCCAACGGTGACAGTGGCAAGGAAAACTCCCTCAGAGCTGGAGGAAGAAACCTTGGGAGGAACCAGACTCACATGGGGGACCCATCCTCCTCTGGTCTGTGATAAATCATAATCATATGATGTTGTAATGTTCAGGTGAACTTATATGGTGACAGTAGTGGGACAGGGATGATGATGACAGTGGTAGCAATGATAATGGCCAGAAAGTCCATTATGTATGAACTCCAATGTGGGCAGTAGAGTAGGGCATCTGGAGCAGGCCACAGTAGTTGGTTGTTGGTGGGCATCTGATCCAGGGAAGCATCATGCAGAGAATAGTAATCAGCCTTCCATCAGCCTTGTACTGGACCGGTGGGCAATCACTCACTCGTAAAAGACAAAAATCGAATTAGTTCTGTTTGGATTTATAGAGCAGGGGGATTATGAGACATATCAGAGTAATAGTATAGCATACACATATTTTATGTAAAATTTTTAAATGCATCTAAAGACCTAGATGGAAAAAAAATAATTTCAGTATATAAAAATATATAATTACAATTTTTTTTAAATGTCTGGAAGAGGTAGAAAAGTTAAGTGGAGAAATGTGAAAAACGATGAGTGAAATGATGTTTCAGGTTAGTGTAGCTGTCACATCATATTCATTATTATTTTTACTTTTCAGGATGGATGGAGAACTCATCACTCTGGATAAGTTACAGATCATTTTTAACATTCGTTACAAATGTAAAACCAGGTACATGAACTATCTTGCCAGTGGACACTGAACAAAAAAAGAGCTCAGATTTTGAACTTTTACTCTTTTTTTTTGTTACTCTCCTTTTCTCCCCCACCAAGCCTCACACATGCACACAAACTATAAACTGCAGTATATTAAACATTGATATGTTTTATGAGTCTAATTCTTGATGGCTGCATTACTATGGGGATCAAAATCCAGTCTGAAAGACACTGATGATTTTCAAACTTTGGATGATCCCCAGAGAAAGTGGGTCAAGCTGTCCTATAGTCTTTGCAAATGGATTAGAAATGCTCTTGGTCTCAAGGTCTGTCACGTTAAATTGAAGAAAGTCCATGGACAAAGGCTTTGTTTCTCATCAAGGACACAAAAATGTCCTTGAAAACAACAAATAATTCTTTGAAAAGTATTAATTTCCCAAAATGGCACAGTAGAAATATCAATTACTGTCCACCACATTCTTTTTCTATCATTAACAATAGCAAGGCCGTTGAGTTTCAAGGACATTGAGTTTCAAGGACATTGAGTTAAGGATAGTTTCTCAGGCAATAGTTCTAGCTTTATCCAGAGACTGGTGGGTTTTGTAAGAATGGTAGTTTCATTCTTCAGTATGACAAACAAGCCACTTTTTTGTGTGTGTGTGTGTGTGTGGAGTGAGGAAACATTAGACCATCAAAATGGTGCAACAGCAAAAACACACCAGTGAGAAACAAAGTCTTAAGGCAAGTTTTATTGGGTCTACATATTTCAATTGGTGTGAAATTCTGAAATTATTTCCTTTCATGAACTACCACACCTCAGCAGCAGTTATTCCATTTCATGGCTCATGTGTTTCCTGATTGGCTGTATGCTTGTGCAGCTGTGTCACTGTTGCCACTGTGGAACTATTATAGAGACCTTACTCTTAGTCATTCTCTATTTTCTCCCACTTTTCCAACTCTTTGTTCTTATTTGTACTTGTCATCAGATGACCTTGTATTAATCTCCATTTAAATTACTTCAGAAGAAAATGACAAATTTACATGAATTCCATTGAATTGCTGCTCCAAAATACCTTGAAAGATGCTGTAAACCTGAATACTTTTTATGGCAACAGACTAGCTAACCTATAGCTTTATGAACAATAGTTTGGCCATGGCGGCACGGTGGCTTAGTGGTTAGCACGTTCGTCTCTCAGCGCTGTGGTCTTGGGTTTGAGTCTACATCTGAGTGGAGTTTCCATGTTCTTCCCGTGTCTGCGTGGGTTTCCTCTGGGGACTCCGGTTTCCTCCCACAGTCCAAAAACATGGAGATCAGCTGAATTGGTTACTCTAAAATTACCCTTGAATGTGTATGTCTTTGTATGTATGTGTGTATGCCCAGATATGGTTGGCACTCTCTCCTGGGTGATCCCCCTAGGGCTCAATGCAGTCCTCCTTGGGTATCTTGAAAGGCGCTACATAAGTGTAACGTTCATTCATTCAGTGCTGATTTACACAAAAACTGTAATGGTGCTGTAGAGTAATATTTTTAATTTAAATAAAAAAAACTGTAATTACCCTTAAGCTGTGGTCACACCAAACACTAGTAAAATCTGCCTGTCAAAAAAAGAGGTGACAGGTCTGTACTGCAGGCAGGCCAGTCTAGTAAACATACTCTCTTCTTTCACAGCCATGTCTTTGTAATGTGTGCAGCATGTGGTTTTGCATTGTCTTGTTGAAAAATGCATTAATGTGATCTTAAAGGCACCGTATGTTACTGTAAAATTTCAGTGCACTTTTAAGAAGTGTAAATTAGTTTTTCCAAGAGCACTGACTCAACCCCATACCATGACAGACCCTGACTTTTGGACTAACAGTGGTGAATGCTCCATTTTGTCTTTGGTCTGTAGCACACTGCATTTCTTCCAAAAAAGATCTGGAATACTGATTCATCTGACCACAGCACATATTTCCACTGTCTGATGGTCCATTCCAGGTGCCTTTGAGCCCAAAGAAGTTGACACTGCTTTTGCACCTGGTTAACATAACCTGGCTTCATTTTTGCACAGTTATGTTTTTAGTGTTGTTTGTGTATGCAACTCTGTATTTTAGAGCTTGACAAATGTTACGTGCCCCCTAGTTGGTTGGCAGCTAGGTCTAGAGAGGTGGCACAGTAACGAGGTAGATGGTGGTGTGGGAAGGAAAATGGACAACCATAAGTTTGGGATAACAGGCCTTTGTTTTTACTGCAGATAACACAGAACACATACAGGAACAATTAACTAATAACAACAATGACTGAGTGCTAAAAGACCAAACACAAGTGTGGGAGTACCTACATTCTATAAACCCATACAAAGGGGAACAACTACTGAGGGCAACTGGACAGTGTCAAAGAAAAGTAAAAAACAAACAGGCACTAACCTGCCTACCCCTTTGCTAAGCTACTCAAAGGACATAAGTGACACCTGCCCCTATGCTAGTGTGTCTAACAGTGGGCCTTCCTACGTGATGTAATGTAAAAAGGGATCCCCAGCTAATTAGCCCAAATTAGTGTTCTTCTCTGCAGGGAGGTTGAAACAAAAGCCAAACAAAGTGAGGGAGCTCAACCATAACATATACACAATATGACTATGAGCTAAAATAACAAGATTATGGTGATTCTCTCAATACTAAAGACTAGCAGTCACACACGTCAGCTCTTCCCCAGCCTTCTCTGTCTGTCTCTGTCTGTCTCTGCTTGCTGCTGCATTTTGAGTGCGTTGCCACAAAGCAACCATTGGTGGAACGATGGTCCGATGTTAGGCCAATCCAGGCAGAGAGGTGGGGCGTCCAGTGACAGGGACAGCAGAGGTGAGCATTCAGCACAAAAACATGCAGGGCACTTAACAACAAAGGTTGGCCATATAAATCCCACGTAACACTCCCCCCCCCAAAAAAAAAAGAAGAAACATAGCATTAACAGCAAATAATGTCAACAAATATACAACTGAAATCTGTACAAGAAAAACAGCAAAACATATCATTAAAGGACTAGAGGTTTCACAAAGAGATACGGGACAAAGCATCTGCTACAACATTCTCCATCCCCCTCTTGTAGCAGATCTCTAAGTGGTAGTCATGCAGTAGGAGAGCCCACCTCATCAAGCGCTGGTTCTGATTATACATCTTGGATAGAAATGTCAGGGCATTATGATCTGTAAACACTGTAACAGGGAGGGAAGAAGAACCAACATAGACCTCGAAGTGTTGAACAGCAAGGATCAATGCTAGAGCCTCCTTTTCAATGGTAGAATAATTACGCTGATGTTTATTAAATGTACGTGAATAATAACATACAGGATGTAATATCCCATCCCCATCCTCCTGCAAAAGAACAGCACCAGCCCCAACATCACTTGCATCCACTTCCAACATAAATGGTCTACTGAAATCAGGAGCAGTCAGTACAGGTGCCTCAGTTAGCAAAATTTTCACACTCGTAAAGGCATGCTCGCAAGCTGAAGACCAAGTAAAAGAAACCGATGGACTGAGCAATGCAATAAGGGGTTTAACAACCTCTGAAAAATTCTGGCAGAACCGTCTGTAATAGCCTGCCATACCCAAAAATCTTTGCAAGCTGCGCTTTGTAGTAGGGGGAGGAAAGTTTAAAATAACAGCAACCTTGGCAGACAGTGGACGCACCTGACCTTGACCTACTTCCATCCCCAAGTAAGAAACAGTGGCTTTGGCAAAAATACACTTAGCCAAATTCAAAGTCAGAGAAGCTTCTCCCAACCGGCTAAAAACCTGGCGTAGTGAAGAAATATGTTCCTCCCATGTATTTGGTGAACACAATAACATCATCCAAATAAGCAGAACAATGAGAAACATCCCCTAAAATATTATTGACTAAACGCTGAAATGTTGCTGGTGCATTTTTGAAACCAAAAGGCATTGCAGTATATTGTAGGAAATGGTCCGGCATAACAAAAGCAGAGATGTCAGAAGCAGTTGGAGTCAAAGGGACTTTCCAATACCCTTTTAACAGGTCCAATTTAGATACAAACTGAGCAGAACCCACACTATCAATACAATCATCCATACGAGGCATGGGATACGAGTCAGAAACAGTAACAGAATTCTCTCTTCTATAATCCGTACAAAATCTGACTGTTCCATCTGGTTTAGTCACAACCAAACAAGGTGAGCTCCATGGACTGTTACTGGCTTTTGCAAACCCATTGTCTAACAGATATTGTACTTCTTGTTTCATAAGCTCTCGCTTGGTGGAATTAGCACGATAAGGGCGCTGCTTAATGGGGTACATTCCCAAATAAAATGGTAAAGGAACCCACCAACTCCATTAGATCCTGTTGCTGTACTGACGTCAAGTGGGCTAAATTATCAGGTAACTCTAACAATGCCTGTGAGTTGCAGACTCTCACAGGAACACAAGAAGAAGGAAAACCTTCCTCTTCACCCTGACTCAACACTGCAGGGGGGGAATTGGTCACCACAGCTACCACAGATGGTTCAGGTCCCTTGTCCTCACTAACGTTTAAACTCTCTTGTGACAAATAGGGCTTCAACATATTTATGTGACAGACTTGACTGGTCTTGCTATGACCAGGTGTACTAATAACGTAAGTAGTGTCATTCAATTTCTGCGTCACAGTGTATGGCCCTGCAAAACGAGCAGAGAGTGAGGAACCAGGAAGAGGTAACAATGCCAACACTTGATCCCCAGGAGTAAAGACACGACACAAAGCACGTTTATCATACGCAGTTTTCATATGCCTTTGGGAGGTTTGTAACATTTCCTTGGCAAACGTACAAGCTAAATGCAACCATTCCTTCATCTTAGAAACATACTCGAGCACTGACTTTGAACCAGAAGTAACATCCTGCTGCGAGGTCAATGTTTCAAAAAGAACCCGTAATGGGCCACGCAAAATATGTCCAAATACAAGATCAGCAGGACTAAAAAGCAATGATTCCTGAACAGCCTCCCTCACTGCAAATAACATGAACGGCACACCATCTTCCCAATCTTTTCCAATTTCAGCACAGTAACGTCGTAAGCCAGCTTTCAAAGACTGATGGAATGATGGAATCGTTCCAATGCACCTTGGGACTGTGGGTGATAAGGACTAGAAACAATATGTTTAATCCCCAATGTTCTCAAGACATTACCAAATAGCTTAGACATAAAGTTAGTACCTTGGTCAGATTGTACAACTTTAGGCATTCCAAAGGTAGTAAAAAACTTAATCAGAGCACGGGTGATAACAGGAGCTGTAATAGTTCGAAGGGGTATGGCTTCAGGAAAACGGGTCGCAGCACACATTATAGTTAGTAAATACTGAGCACCACTTCTGGTTTTTGGCAACGGACCCACACAGTCTATTAACACTCTTTCAAATGGTTCCCCTAAAACAGGGATGGGACACAGAGGAGCTGGAGGAATAACCTGATTAGGTTTCCCAGTGCACTGACACCAGTGGCAGGTACGACAATGTATACGCACATCCTGTTTTATTAAGGGATAAAAAGAAATATTTCAACACCCGGTTGTATGTTTTTGTGACACCCTGGTGCCCTGCCCATGGACTATCATGAGCTAGGGTCAACACATGTTTTCTATATGGTAAAGGGACCACCAATTGAACTACCAAGGTGGGGTCATTACTTTTATGTGACCTCCATTTCCGCATTATTACCCCATCCTGCAGAAAATATTGTGCCTGAGAATTATTCACCCCATCCTGTTCCCCTACTAACAAAAAATAAGGTTGTAATGTTTCATCAAGTTTTTGGGTCTTAATCAACTCCTCTGCACCTAAAGGGCTATTACAATCTGGCAACATGTTTTCTATCCCCTTTTTTCTGGGTGTGTTCAACTAGTCTGAATAGGCAGTCCACAGGCTACCTCATCCATAAATGTATCTTGAAGCCCCTCAACATCCTGAAACTTGCGCGCCTGAGCACGAGTCATAACACAAACAGGAAATATAGAACCCTCAGCAAAATTCTCAGTCTCTATATTTTGTAAGGAGGGCTCACTTAAAACCTTCAGTATCGGAAAGACCTTTCCACCAGCAATGTCATTCCCAATAATGACAGCAATACCTTCTACAGGCAGTATATTACAGACTGCCATCTGAAACTGACCCGACAACAGAGTAGAGGATAAAATCACAGTATGCAGAGGCTATTTCATGTAGTCGGAGCCTAACCCTTTACACACTGCATACGAGTGAGCAAATGAACTTTCACCAAAAGGCAAGGTATCTGCAAGTATTAAAGACTGAGCTGCACCAGTATCCCATAATATCCTAACCGGAGCCATATCTCCATTCCGCACCAGCCCCACCAAACCTGAAGACAAAAAGGGCTGAAAAGCAGCTTCAATTTCTGTAGGTAAACTAGCGTCACCTGACAATTTTACAGATGCCACAGTTTTAGGAGGAGAATCCCCATGCGCTCTACCCTGTTTTTCTAGCTTCCGCTTTAAAACATAGCAGTCTGAAGCAATATGACCACGTTTATGGCAATAATAACATTCACGCATTACCCCAGAACGTGAAGGACTAGTCCTCACCACCTTAACTGGTGAAGCCTCACTCCTTATGGGGAGAGGAGCAGTAAATACCTGTTTATGTGTAAGAACGAATTCATCCGCTAATACTGCCACTTGTGAGACAGAGGATACAGACCGTTCATTCAAATAAACAACAACCTAAGAGAAACTAAGAGAACCAACTCACGTAAGGATTCAAAATCAGCAACTTTGTTAGCTGTACACCACTTATCAAACAGAAGACCTTTCTCTCTCATAAACTCAACATGAGTCTGTAAGGGTTGTTTCTTCAAATTCCTAAAACGTTGACAGTAAGCCTCAGGAACTAATTCATATGCCCTTAGAATAGCAGCTTTGACAAGATCATATTGTAAGCTATCCTGGAGAGACAGACTAGAGCAGACTTCCTGAGCTTTTCCAACTAATTTGCACTGTAAAAGTAG
>BRDA01085361.1:1725-16725 GCA_036984385.1 Crenuchus spilurus
AAGTGCTTTGTTTACATGTTTTTTTGGTCGTTTTAATGTTTTAACTCTGTTGTAAGCTAGATCAAAAGTATTTTTGTTTGGCAGAGCTATAGTAAAGGTGTAGTATTGTAGTGTGTTAAAATGGGGTGGGTACAAGTGGTTTGGTTGTAGAGGATAGTCATAATTATAAAAATGTTTATATAAATTTTTGTACAGATATTTGGGGTACCAGATTGTGAAACAAACGAGAAATCCATCGGTTCATGTTTTGTAAATGATATCGAGACGGTTTGTTTTTATGAAAACTAGATCGAATGTTGTCTCAATTTTGTAATTTTGCTGGTTTTTTTGTACATTTGTTTCGTGAAATCTTTGATAAAGTTGATTTAAAAACTCTAAAATGCGCGGGAATGCGAACAAAGAATTGTAGCTGCAACTGCAAGGGGAGGAGCTGTGGGAGGAGTCCGAACGCCCGTCGTTGAATTCTTTCCACTTATCACTGGCCGGCCTTCTTGGTGGCGGGGCTTGACGAAATTAGAATGTGAACGTCTACATAAGGAGGGTGCAGCGCTTTTAAATTTTTATTCCATTTTGTAGTCCTACAGACGAGCAAGATGCCAGAGCCCGCCAAGTCCGCCCCGAAGAAAGGCTCCAAAAAAGCCGTCACTAAGACCGCCGGCAAAGGAGGTAAGAAGCGCAGAAAGACCAGGAAGGAGAGTTATGCTATCTACGTGTACAAGGTACTGAAACAGGTCCACCCCGACACCGGAATCTCCTCCAAAGCGATGGGTATCATGAACTCTTTCGTCAACGATATTTTTGAGCGTATCGCCGGTGAGTCTTCTCGTTTGGCTCACTACAACAAGCGCTCCACCATCACCTCCAGGGAGATCCAGACCGCCGTGCGCCTGCTTCTTCCCGGTGAGCTGGCTAAGCACGCCGTCTCGGAGGGAACCAAGGCCGTTACCAAGTACACCAGCTCCAAGTAAAGTGTAAATTACTCACAACTCAACGGCTCTTTTAAGAGCCACCCACTGTTTCCGTCAAAGAGCTTTTTCCCGCCGCTGTTAGTGCACGTACCCACATAGTGTTCTCACATACTCAATGGACGTATGCAGTTTCTATTAGGTAAGCTTCAAGTGTATGTATAGCTGTGTATATGTAAATCCATAATAAATGCCTAAAGCGCCTAGACGCCTGAGTAAAAGCTGCATTGAGTGGGCAAAAATTACTCCAAAGACCTGTGCCAGCCTAATAAGATCTAATAAATCATTGATGGCTATAATTGCAAGCAAGGGTTATTCCACAAAAAAGTGAGGGCTTGGAAAAAAAATTGACCATAACTATGATATTTTAAATGTATTATATTATAGTCCAGGAGTGCACAACATGGATTATTTTATTCAGAAAATTTATCAGAATCTAAGTTAAAATGTTATAAACCATTACATTCACCACCCTTCAAAACAGTGTATGTTTCTTACACATACTGTACTTTGATTTGGGAGATATTTTACATGAACACTGAATTTCAGTCACAGTATGTATAATGTATTGAATATTCTCATCAGTCAATACAAACACTTGTGGAAAATCTAATTATACTAGAATTGGTTAATAAACACAGTCATGTACAGACACTAGAGGGCGCTTTAGAACCGACACTATATTAAATACAGCCGAGAGAAAGAGAGCAGTACATCGGTGAAAAACTGCTGAACAGTGTTAAAGCAAGGAACCTGAAAACAGGTGGAAACTAGAACGGCAGGCTGGGATTTTTAGTTTTTTTGCAGTAACAATATAAAATGCAAATTTTGGATTCATCAAACATAACGTATTTGCATTTACTAAACATAAACATAATGCATTTATTAAAATCTAAATTACACAAACATAAATAAAAATACATAAACACATAGAATTAAAAAGACAAGAATAATAAAATGACAGTGGGAACCTGAAAAAATACATTAAGAGAAACTCTGTATACTTCTGCTAAATTTGTAAGTAAAGGGACACATTTTAAAGGTGCTGTTTGTGATCTTTTCTGCCACTAGATGCTGCATTACAACCAGCAGGTGTTATGAAGCCCACACACAGAGGATGTGACTTCATTCTGTGCTCAGGACACCTTCACTCCAGTATATGTCTCCAAAAAACTGTTGAATGCTGCATTATTAATATTTAAAACAAAGTAGCTCCTTAATGTATCACTTTGTATTCTTAGTCTTAAGCAATTTTGTGAACTGTAGCTGACAAAGTCATTCAAACTTTTGCAAGGCATCTAACCCCTAATTGCCCCCTAAGCCCTGTGGATAGGTGCTGCTCACTGCACACAGTGTGTGTGTGTTTCACTGCACAGATGGTAAAATTCCTTTGTGTGCAATTGGCCCATGATTATGCACTTTCACGTAGAACAATGTTTTTTTGGACAATGTCATGATGGTAGTACCATAGAGCTTTTTGTAAGAGGTTTTCTCTATTTTCATTAATAAAATTACAATAAAAATATTTCACATAGGGGCCCGAGTGGCTCAGCAGGTTAAGATGCTGACACTATGACCAGAGGATCCTGAGTTCAAATCCTGGTCATGCTGTTTGCCAAGAGCAAAAAACTCTCTGGGAGGGTAGATGGCGCTCTCACTCTCCCTATCACTCATGCAATGCTCAGGCATCTACTGATTAGTCCATTCGGAGCTGGGAATCCTGCGCTTTCCTCCGAGCGTGTAGGCTCCCTAGTGTATCAGTAGTTTGCAAAGAGGCAGTGGCTCCATCACACGAAGCAGAGGACACTTGTGCTTGTCTTCACCCTCCTAGAGTCAGGGACAGTGCAAAGTGATGGGGAGAGCCCCCTAGTGGATGGGATGGGTTAATTGGCTATTACCACCAAGGGGAGAAAATGGGCATATATATATATATATATATATATATATATATATATATATATATATATATATATATATATATATAAAATTAGAATCATACACAAGATAAGATGTAAAATATCCTATGCCAAACCATTAGAGCTTCACATAGGGCCCACCCCTCGCTCTTTCTACCAGCAGCCACACAATCCTATTGTTTCAATCCTACAGCTACACCCTATGGTTGCTGTGGCCATTTTATGAGCCGATCAGCAACCAGCTAACCTTAACATCTACGGTTACTCATTGAGCCCATCACATGAGTACTCAAACACACACTGCATTACTAGCTCTTCACAGGGGTCATCAGGTAGGCACCTTCCCTCATCAGTGTTTCGCTGAATTAAGCCCACAACACCTCCAGAAGGCTCAATAGTGAAGTCTGGCATCCCAGACCCACCCCCCTCCAAGCTAGCTCTACAGACCTTCCTTACCCTTAACAAACGTAAAAATCCACACTGGCCTCCCTGGTGACTAAGGCTGTACCAAGCCCCACTGGAACTGTTAATGCATGCTCAGTGCCACCAGTTCCATGTGATATATATATATTTTTTTCTTTATTTATTTTTTTTCACACAAATCATATTAATGTACAAATATTTACCAAAAATAATGAATGCTTTTTCAGAAGTGTTCAGTGAAGTTGAAGAGAACAGCTGCCTCTGTAGCAACACATCCTATTAATAATCTTCTGTATCTGATTAATAAATTTAAACAGAGCAGCAGATTAGTGAGACATGAACTGAAGTTAATCTGATGAATTGAAACTCACTATTGACCATAGCTGCTTACTGCAATACATGAAATGATTGTGAATACACTGCCTGAAGTCTGATTTATGATAATTTTTTGATCATTTTTAAACATCATTTTATGGTGAAAGCATATATTCGGGGCATTATAAGGCAAAATTAATCCCCGATATTTATTTTATCATCATCAACATTATATTCATATATAATTCAGATGTGAAGTATAGGTTCACTAGCTGGTTGAGACAGTAAATATAAAATTTTTATTTGTGTATATCTGGTACCTGTCACCACCTTTGTAAATAAATTTGATGAAGTGTAGAATGTCATACCAAAATTTTCACTGACAGGAATATACAAAACATTTGAAAAATCAGTGGATTTCCTTCTTATTCTCTCAGTGGGATGGCAGGACGTGGCAGTGTCTCAAAGTGAATATCGATTATGTTTGCTTATTCAGAGAGACGTGAATGGAAGCAACAGAAGGAAAGAAAATAGAGACATACAGAGAGGACAAGCTTGTTTCATTAGCTGTGAGAACACACACACACACACACACATTCAGAGTAACCATAGTTCACTGAGGTCAGTTTTCTGTGCTGTTTGCTTTCAGTAGTAAGAGAATTCTAAATCAATAACAGTACTATCCCAACACATACAGTTACTCAGTAGATAGATACTAAGACACATACGATAATGTTACTGCTCAAATGTTGCATTTTCTTGTCTCAGGAGACTTAATGGAGAATCTCTTAAACTTCATTAGAAGAAATATCGTCAGACAGAGGTATGAAGAAGGATGTTTGTGTTTTTAGGTCGAGATTGTTAAGATATCAGATAACAACAGCTCACATGTTGCATTTCATAAACAATAGACTAGTAACCCTGATTCGCAGATACAAAGCCAGAAGCCTACTTAATTGTGATGATCAAAACCCAGTCCACAGCCTCAGGTATGGCTGGTAGCTTATAGCTTCACATATAGCTCAGCCTGACTTGCGATCCTTTAAGATAAGTGGAAAATAATCTGTCCTGGAGCTCAGAAGGTGGGCGGCATGGTGGCTTAGTGGTTAGCATGTTCGCCTCTCAGCGCTGAGGTCTTGGGTTCGAGTCCACATCTGAGCAGAGTTTCCATGTTCTCCCCGTGTCTGCGTGGGTTTCCTCCGGGGTCTCCGGTTTCCTTTCACAGTCCAAAAACATGGAGGTCAGGTGAATTGGCTACTCTACTTGTATGTATGTATGTGTGTGCGTGTGTGTTCACCCAGCGATGAACTGGCGCCCTGTCCTAGGCTTAGTTGAATAGTGTAATGCCCTGCCCTGCGCCCAGTGAGGGGGTAGGGGACTAACCGCGACCCTGATAAGGATTAAGCGGGTGTGATAATGAATGAATGAACTCAGAAGGTAAAGTGAACAACCAAATGTACACATTTAAAGCAGCAAATCAAACTCGGTTACCTTCCTCTTTCCCTTCACATTTATATTTCAGATGCTTTCACGTTCTTTTATGTTTGGAGGAGATGTTTAGAGATGTTTAGAGATGTCTGAGCAACATTTACAGCCAAAAATAAAAACCTGAGTCAGACATTCAGATAGTAAAACAATTAAAGTTGAGCAGAGATCAATCAGAAAAAGACAAACCTGTGCGGTTGAGAGTTAGAAAAGCTGCTGATGTTGAGTACTGATGTTGTTCATTGCAGCTGACTCAATCCTGGCCCAGGATTGAAATTTAGACTACATCAATATCAAAAGAATATGAAAAATATGAATGTATGCACTACCAGCCAAAAGTTTTAGAACACTCCAATTTTCCAGGCATTTATTGCAATTCAATTTATTCAGGTCCAATGAATAGCTTGAAATGATACAAAGGTAAGTGGTGAACTGTCACACTGTAAGGTTACACAAAACTGAAGATTAATTTACATTACAGAATTATATACGAAGGCTTATGTCAGGTAACACGAAATGGGTTAACAGGTAAAAGCTGTTCTGCAGTAATGGAGGTAAATCAAGCCTTGAAAGCTGCTGCTACTAATTCATACAGAGTGAGAGGCTCCTGAGCCACCACGGCTACCAGAGCATTCTGCAGAGCCATGCATGTGTGTGCCTAGTTGGTCATCCTACAGCAAAATTTTGACCCAAAACATCAGTCCAAGCTCTGTCAGAACTACCTCAGGAAAAATGGTCAGCTTGAAAACATGGAGTGGAGCACAGTCTCCAGACTTAAACCCCATCCAGTTGATCTGGGATGAAGTGAAAAGCAAAGCAAACCTACAAG
Source organism: Crenuchus spilurus (assembly GCA_036984385.1). Taxonomy (NCBI): domain Eukaryota; kingdom Metazoa; phylum Chordata; class Actinopteri; order Characiformes; family Crenuchidae; genus Crenuchus; species Crenuchus spilurus. The sequence goes on from BRDA01085361.1 coordinate 7,659, forward strand.
AGCCAACATTTATGTGACGTTCTGCAGCAGATTTGTGAAGAACTGTCTGAAGAATATTTAATGTCTATTGTAGAAAGAATGTCATGAGTGTGTTCAGCTGTTATATCTGAGCACCTGCTCTAGTAATCCCAAATACTCCCATGAGTACTGATATGCACTCAGCACTCGATATCGAAATGTTAAAACTTAGTACTAATAAATACTAGTACAACTCTATTTTTTTTTTCGCATTTGTACTTTCCCACTATTGTAAGTCGCTTTGGATAAAAGCCTCCGCTAAATGTAATGTAATGTAATGTAATGTAATATCTGACAAAAGTGCTGCTTTGTGACCAAAGTTTAGAAACATTTTGCTACATACTGATTCTGTGATTTATAAACTCCAAGTGTTTATTTTTTTACTATGCTTTCATTTCAGAGTGCAATTAGACATTAAACTGAATAATTTGCAATAAGTACCTGAGGTGTTCTAAAACATTTGCCTGGTACTGTATATACAGCCCTGAAGGTGATGACACTAGATATGTTCTGTCCAACTCTCACCAACATGTATGTGTGCATGTCTGTCTGTCTGTCTGTCTTTGTGTGTGTGTGTGTGTGTGTGTGTGTGCGCATGTCTGTTTGTTTGTCTGCATGTCTGTATGTCTGCATAAGGTCTACATCTGCTCCATGCAGGCTTTCCACTGGTGTCCCACAAGGCTCAGTACTGGGTCCTCTTCTTTTCTCATTTTACATACATTATCTTAGAAATAATCTCTTCTCATGGATTCTCATACCAATGTTATGCTGATGACACGCAACTGATGGTTTTTTTCCCTCCTTCTGACACTCAGGTATCCAGCCGCATTTCAATATCTTTGGCTGACATCTCTACATGGATGAAAACCCATCACCTGAAGCTCAACTCTAGCAAGACTGAGCTTCTATTCATTCCAGGAACCACTGCTCTACATCTTGAACTCCCTGTCCTCATTGAGAACTCCATCATTGTCGTTCCATCTTAAGAAGCAAGAAGCCTTGGTGTGATTCTAGACAACCAATCATTTTCTACTTATATCGCAAACTTGATTCAGTCGTGCAGGTACCTCCTCCTCAAACTTTCAATGGATCAGAGTCATCCGACCCTTTCTAACCCTGGATGCCGCCCAGGTGCTTGTCCAGTCTTTTGTCATCTCAAGACTTGACTACTGCAGCTCACTCCAGGCTGGTCTTTCTATGAGTTGTTCATGATTGAATGATTAATTGTTTATGATGAGTTGATGATTTATTAATTGATTTAAGAAACAATCGGAGCTCAGATTTCCATCTTTAATTAAGATGTACTTCAGCTACATGAAAAGGTTTGAATGTTGTGATATTGATATATTTTAAACCAGTGACTTTACACTGCCCTGAGTGTTCAGTCTGATCTGTCTGAACTGACACTTCTTTATCTTTTTGTTGGAGATAAGCAGATCACAGAGGAAATACATCCAGATACAGCTCAGCACATTTCAGAGTGTCCACTTAAGACCTGCTAGATGACCATGAACCGCTTTGTCTTCTTATTCATCATCATCATCTCTGTTTCTCTCTCTCTCTCTCTCTCTCTCTCTCTCTCTCTCTCTCTCTCTCTCTCTCTCTCTGGTTGTTCAGTGGTCACTGAGATTGTTAACGTAAACAGATCTTCTCCTAAAATACTCCACACTGTAACTGGCTGAATCAACACTTCATAATTTCAGCCTATGTAAGCAGCTGTTTCCTGTGTAAACCCCGCCCCTTCCTTTAGGGAGAACAGAGATAGGGTCTGTTTTTTAATAGGCCTCTCTTCCTCTCTTTATTCCTTCACTCTCTCCTTCCCTCGCTTGCCCGTTTACTGTGTCCACCTCAGAGACTGATTGCTTCCTCCAGCTGGACATTGTACTTGACAGAGAAGTGGATACTTCAGTGGTTAGAGTTCTGAAGATCCAGGTGTGTGTCTGTGTGTTTTGTGTGTGTGTGTGTGTGCGTGCGTGTTAACATCTATCTGGACCATGAGATGACAGCCGGTCTGTACCAATACATTAGCTGACGGAGCAGTGAGGAAACACTCAGTGATGTTCACACACATGTTTAGAGGTGAAGCTAATCACCTGAGGTTCTATAACAATTTGTTCTGTAGTTCTCTGTACCAGTCTAAGTCTAAGATTGGTGAGCATTATTCTAACATTATAATAATCTTGCAGTAACATTCATACAAGGTTTGCTTAAGTAGGGTAATGTAAAGGTTACTGGGTCTGGGTATCATGAAGAACAAAAGGAGAACATTATATGTTAATAAACCAAACTGTCCTGGAAAACTACAAGATCTATTCTCAGAACATTTTGTAAATGTAAAGGAATGTAAAGTAAACACCGAGTAAACATTTCTATCTGAGAAGGCAAGAATACAGTTAATGAAACATCTGCAGCTTCTCCTCCAGCTGTGATAAGTGAGTAAAGGTGTGGATTCCTGGATACTGATTGGTCAGCTGTTTGAGGGGTCAAACTTAGGGAGAACTGTGAGGAGAGTCTTCAGTCCTTTACTAATGTATTAATATATTAATCAGAGCAGAATGAATATTAATAATAAAAATAAAATCTGGATGATGTTCCTTATTCAGATTAATTATATTTTTTGATGGATTATTATTGTTTACTCCATCCTAAAGATTATTACTGTGTAATTACAAACTGGATTCCAAAAAAGTTGGGACACTAAACAAATTGTGAATAAAAACTGAATGCAATGATGTGGAGGTGCCAACATCTAATATTTTATTCAGAACAGAACACAAATCACAGATCAAAAGTTTAATCTGAGTAAATGTAACACTTTTAACGTCACTGCATCTCAAATAGGAATGCCACTGTCAAGGAAATAACAGAATGGGCTCAGGAATACTTCCAGAAAGCATTGTCAGTAAACACAATCCAGCGTGCCATCCTCCATTGCCAGCTGAAACTCTACAGTGCAAAGAGGAAGCCATTTCTAAGCAAGCTCCACATGTTTGCACTGGGCCAGGGGTCTTTTAAAATGGAGTGTGGCAAAATGGAAGACTGTTCTGTGGTCAGATGAGTCACGATTTGAAGTTCTTTATGGAACACTGGGACGCCATGTCTTCCGGACCAGAGAGGACAAGGATAACCCAAGTTATTATCAACGCTCCGTTCAGAAGCCTGCATCACTGATGGTATGGGGTTGCATGAGTGCTTGTGGCATGGGCAGCTTGCAACAACATATTTTTCCCTTAAAATGATACATTCTCTCAGTTTAAACTTTTGATCTGTGATTTGTGTTCTATTTTGAATAAAATATTAGATGTTGGCATCTCCACATCATTGCATTCAGTTTTTATTCACAATTTGTTTAATGTCCCAACTTTTTTGGAATCCGGTTTGTACATAGACTGCAGAATGGCATGTTATAATAGTGTTATAACAGCAGTTTACACACACACGTTATTTGAATTAAAATATGTTTTGCATTAATTAATTTAATCCATGAAAAAATAAAATATAAATTATGTTTATGTTGATGAAGAAGATAATCATCTAATAATGAGATAATCATTCATATATGATCTCCTGGTAGATCAGAAATTAAATAAAAGTCAGTAATATCTGAATGTGATCAGTGTACTGATTAGCGTTTGGTTAGTTCCTCTGTGTCTGGAGCTGATCTCTGGCAATCTTTCTGATTTATTACACTAATGAGGTTGATCTGCTACCAAGAAAATACCTCATTCTGATTGGTCAGATCGGCTCTCTACAGCTGCTGCAGCCAATAACATTAAATTAAGCAAAATATCTCATTTATATATGTATATAATTACAGTTGAATCGTAAAAACTTTATTAAATTAATCTTTTCTTAACAGCTTATAGAACAGCTATAATCATTTAATCATAAAATAAACATTACTGTAATCAGTCTATGGATCAGTCAGTGCATCAATCAATCAGTCTAATTATCAGTCACTCAGCTTATCAATTAGTCTAACAATTAGTCAGTCTATCAATCAGTTAGTCTAATGATCAATCAGTCTGATTCAGAAAACTCTTTTTATAAAATATAATCTTTTAGTGTCACATTGTTAATGTACCTTTTTTGAACTGCTCGGTTACTCAGTTTAGTAATGTCAACTCAGCTTAAGTGGTCAGTAATTATTAATCACTAAACAGTCATAAATGATACGTGGTCAGTGGTCAGTAAATAGGGGTCAGTGGTTAGTAATAAGTGATCAGGGTTCTTCATTAAATGCCTCACAACAATAACCACTCATTATTTCTGTGGGTGTTTGAGAGGCTGATGGGAAGTGAGCCATATGGAGACACTTGTACAGAAATCACTTCTATGCGCACGTGTGGAGAGAGAGAGAGAGAGAGAGAGAGAAAGAGAAAGAGAGAGACTGATTGTCTTTAGAAGCAAAGCTGTAAAATTATTAATAAAATATAAATAGTTAATACATATATTAATGAAAATTACATTTCAAATGAATAAAATTAAATGAAGGTGTTTATAAAGTGTTTATAAGGCTGTTGTGTGGCAGTAGGTTGTAGTCAGTAATAAAGTCAAAACTGGTCTTGATTTAATTGCTGATCCTGATGTGTCAAAGGGTTTTGTTTTGTTAATAATAATAATAATAATAATAATAGTTGTTAAATCCTTCATTCAACAATTATCAGCAATTTGTACATATATTTCACTCATTTTATTGCTTTTAGATAAGAAAGAAAAAGAATAATTTAAGATATAGTGAATCTGGTGTTTAATTTCTAGAAATAAATAATTGATCATTAATCAATGTATCGTTCAGTTAGTCTATCATAAATGTTGAAATTTAATTGCAAATAATGATAAATGATTAATATACATGATAAATAATAAGGTTTAGATGGTGCAGAGAACATTAATTATAATACTACTAATAATACTGATACCCCTCCTTACACTCCACCTGCTGCAGTGCGTGTGTGTGTGCGCGCATGTGTGGGCAGAAAGCAGAGCCTCAATCTCCCGCCCTTACACTACAGGACCTGAAGGAAAACAGACAGCATGAGCTTCAGAGTGAGCGAGAGAGAGAGAGAGTTCCTACAGCTGTGGAGCACGAGACAGCCCGCAGGTAAGAGCAATTTAGGTACCAATTGATCGATTTATTGATTGTTTGATTGATCGATTGAACTGCAGTGACAGCGATCAGTTTGAGTATTTTATTCTTTTATTTTGTATCTTTTATTCTTTGTCTGTCCTTCCTCATCAATTTCTTTATCCTCCTTCACTTCATATTCATCATCCACGCCATCCGTAAACTCCCAAACCTTCATCATCCTCACCCTCATCATCATCAGCAGCACTCAACAGAGAAATATACATTTAGTCAAGACAGTGCTGGTGTGTGTGTGCTTGTGCGTGTGTGTGTGTGTGTGTGTGTGTGTGTTCCCACAGCTCATGAAAATCATTTAAATAAATAATATAAATGAAAACTGAATAAATAAATGTCGATAATGTGGATGTAAAAGCGTTTAAAATATTTATAAATCGCATAAAATCGTGATAACTTTCATGATTGTAAAATGTTTATTTGATTTTTACAAATATTTTAAATGTGTTTAAGTGATTAATAAATGGTTAAATGCGTCTAACATGTCTATATATATATATATATATGTTTGTAATTTGGTTATAATAAGTAGAACATGCGATAAATATATTATTATAAAAGTGTATAACGTGGTTATAAATGATTTTATTGGTTTTTAAAACGTGTTATGTAAATATTATAATATAAATATAATATAATCATAATATATTATTGTTATTAAAATTATATAATTATGAAAAAAGCAGAATAAAGCAGCTTAGAAATTTGAACTCAAAATATTAAAGAATTTGTATTTTTTAAATCAGTCATCTCTTCATAAAAATATCACAGACTGAGTTAATACACACAGCTTTTATTACGCACTTATTATTAATAATAATGTTATTATTATTATTATTATTATTATTATTATTATTATTATTATTATTATTATTGCATTGTTATATTTATAGCTGTTAAGATGTGTTTATGATCATTTTAAAAATCTGGATTTAAAATATAATAATAAAATAAATCCAACAATACTTCACATAAACACAACCATATTTAAATATCATTTTATTTACGTATTTATTTAGATTTTTATTTTGACTTTTGTCATAGTGTCATGCCTTGCCCTGTGCCCAGTGAGGGGGTAGCGGACTAACCGTGACCCCTGATAAAGATTAAGCGGGTGGGCTAATGGATGGATGAATGGATGAGTTTTATCTATGTATTTGTCTTTATTTATTGTTTAATCACTGGGGATGGGTGTATAAAGTAGATATATTTCTTAAAGTGTAAGGTAAGGAGTTTATTTGTTAGATTCATTAGAGGAAATTATATTTTATTATCTTACTAATATAATAAACATCTGTTATCATACTCTTAATTTAGAGCTCATTAAATTATATTATTAAATTATTTTAACACACACGCACGCACACACACACACACACACACACACACAGCACAGCACAGTTCATGAGTGAATGGTCGTAGAGAACTACAGCACCTAAAACTAACCTTCTATTAAAAATAATTCTGAAAACTCTGAAAAAAATTCTGAAAGTGTACCGGAACTTCGGTAAACCCCGCCCCTACTGACATATAATTATTATTAATGAGGAAAATGAAAATATTAAAATAAAGACGTTCTGAGTAAAAGAGTCAGCTGTGTTTATTAATATGTGATATATACAGTATATTACTAATGTGATTCTGCTGTGATTCTTCTAATAATCTGATCAATTAATGTTATTATCTGTAGGGTTTGTAAGGTAATAACAGAAGGATCAACAGAGAGTCACAAACAGGCATTTTAACCATTTGTCTGATGTTCAGAGAAAATATGTGTAGTTCAGATCTAAATAAAAACACCTGTTTATATACTGAACTTCATTGTTCCTCTGTCTGTTTTTCACTTATCTATATACACCAATTAGCGCCCCCTTAAGGAGAAACTTCAGACAGGTATGATGATGATAATCATGAATCTTATTATGATGATTATATAGGTTGCAATAGAGTACTGGTATGATTTGATGATGATGATAATGGGGATGATGATGATGTTGATGATGATGATAAAGGTTGCCATGTAGTACAAGTATGATTATGATGATGGTAGTTAAGTAAAGTCAAATGTATTTATATTTTTACAACTGATGTCACAAAGCAGCTTTACAGAGTTAGTAATAACAAAAAAAGCCCCAGTGAGCAAGCCAATGGTATGCAATGCCAATGGAGCACTCTGTGATCTATGTAAACGAGATGGTTCATAATAGGAAATGAGGTCAGGGACAAGCTGAGTAGGGCTGTATATGTTGCTAAAATAATTTTATTTTCAATTCAGAATTTAACTGGAAGCCTGGCTGCCACGTTTTGAACTAATTGAAGTTTATTTAGGTTTTTGCTACAACATCCTGATAATATTGTATTGCAGTAATCTAACCTTGAAGTAATGAAGGCATGTAAATTTTTTTCTGCATAATTTCTTAGCTTGGAAATATTGCAGAGATGTAGAAAAGCTGTTCTGGTAGTTTTAGTTATGTGTTGGTCAAATGATACAGTGGTGCTTGAAGGTTTGTGAACCCTTTAGAATTTTCTATATTTCTGCATAAATATGACCTAAAATGTCATCAGATCAGAAGTCCTAAAAGTAGTTAAAGAGAACCCAGTTAAATAAATGAGACAAAAATATTATAAGTCATTTATTTATTGAGGATAATTACCCAAATCATGATACTATCACCACCACTGTGTTTCACAGAGGAAAAAGGTTCTTATGCTGGAATTCACCAAACACAACACTTTTCATTTAAACCAAAATGATCTATTTTGGTCTCATTCATCCAGAAAATATTCTTCCAATAGTCTTCTGGCCACGAGATCTTTAGCAAACTGAAGACAATCAGCAATATTCTTTTTGGAGAGCAATGGTTTCTCCTTGCAACCCTACCATGCACACCATTGTTGTTCAGTGTTCTCCTGGTAGTGGACTCATTAACATTAACATTAGTCAATGAGAGAGAGGCCATCAGTTACTTAAAAGTTACCCTGGGGTCCTTTGTGACCTCGCTGTCTATTACACACCTTGCTCTTGGAGTGATCTTTGTTGGTCGACCACTCCTGGGGAATGGTTTTGAATTTCCTCCATTTGTACACAATCTGTCTGACTGTGGATTGGTAGAGTCCAAACTCTTTAGAGATGTTTTTATAACCTTTTCCAGCCTGATGAATGTCACCAACTTTTTCTGATGTCCTCAGACATCTCCTTTGTTCATGCTATTATACATTTCCACAAACGTGTTGTACTGAAGAGTGGGCTCGACTCTAACCTCTCTGTGCTAGGGGAGATGATTCTCTTAATGGAAACAAAGCACTGTTGTATATTGCTGTTAATAAGAGGGTCTGCCGAATGCTGTAAATGTAAATGTAATGTAATGTAAACTTAATGTTGTGAAGTGCACACTTTAGATCCCTGTTCCTTAAATAAAACAGGATGCCCACTCATATCTGATTGTCATCCCCGTGATTGAAAGCAACTGACTCTAATTTCACCTTCAAATTAACTGCTAATCCTAGAGGTTGACATACTTTTGCCACTCACAAATATGTCATATTGGTTAATTTTCCTCAATAAATAAATGAGCAAGTATAATATTTTTGTATCATATGTTTAGCTGGGTTCTCTTTATCTACTTTTATAATCTGTGTGAAAATCTGAGGATGTTTTAGGTCATTTTTATGTGGAAATGAAACTTCTAAAGGGTTCACAAACCTTCAAGCACCACTGTAATTATGAATCAGTTATGACACCAATATTTTTTGCTGCTAAACCAGGTGCAACAGTGAAGTTATCCAGATTTAAACGTAAGCCTGATAATTTATTTATTGTGGTCTTTGGGTCAAAACATTTGTTTTGTCATTATTCAAAAAGAGGAAGTTATACAACATCCAGCATTTCACATCTTTTACACAGTC
>BRDA01085361.1:21725-25662 GCA_036984385.1 Crenuchus spilurus
CAATCTATAAAACGCAAATATAAAATACAAGAATATATACAAAAATAAACTGGGTGTTTTATCATTAGACAGAGGTATCAGTATATATATATATATATATATATATAGTTTGTTTGTCTGTTTTTGTAGTAATGCATGTTGATTTGGATGAACTGATTGGTGTGAAAGTTGGAAAGGACTAAAAGATAGCAATTTAACGTTGGTATGGCTAAACCATATGTAATTTAAGATTTTTATTTTATAATAGAAAATTTTCATGAAATCATTGCTGTTATAATTTGATTAAACATTGCCTTCAAACTGTTTGATGTTACTAGTTAATTTAGATATAGGGGATCCTGAGATTTTTTTTGTTGCTCTCTATTAGAGATTTTAAAGAATTTAGATATACTGAAACATTCCTGCTTTGTTGTTTGCCATTTACCTTCTAGACTATGAGCCATTTGTTTTGTTGTACGAGTTTGATCATTGTAGCATTGTACAAACTTTTATTTCTTCTAACCTTGTTTATCTTAATTGGTGGAACTCTAACAAGTGATATTCAAAAAATGGATGGCAGGTTTTCAGTATTACGCTCAAGATCATCAAAGCCTAACAGGGTGGGGACATAAAATGGTTGTGTGTGCCACAACAGCTTCAGCTTGGAGTTCCTATCTGACTGGAATATTTGAGTACGCCAATTCATATCATGTAATACAGTGCATGAGAAGTGTGAACAGTTAAGCAGTGCCCAAAATTATGTTGACATTTTTTTAGTTATAAGTGACCACAGTCCTGCCCTCTTGTTTTCAGCTGGTTAAACTTAGCCTAAATGAGCACAGTTTGGGGGTGTAATTAAATATTTAGTTGAACTATAACTTTAATCCCTGACTGTAGGTCTGACACTGGACCCAACACTAATACTCATTCAGTAGATGTGATGAGGAGCACAGAGTAAATGTAAACAAAGGGAGGTGATGTGTTTGGGCAGATGGGAGTCAAGTGATGACATGATGTTAATATGAATAAACAGAGTGTGGCGACACTGTTGTAGCTTCATTTATTGCTCTCTAATGTACCTAAACATCTACTGATGCATATCTGACACTTCATTTCCTATGCTGATAGATGCTGGATGTTCTAAGATTCCACACTGCATTTTTAGAGTTTACTCAGTGCATAAATAGTTTTCTTATTTAAAAAAAAGTCAGATATTTGATCTCCAGTAGAAGAGCCTTAAAGCTTGATTGTCAATGGGTACTGACCCATTGGATACTAACCATAATATTTTGGTTATTGCCAACAGGTAGAGAGAGATAAAGGTCCATGTTTATGCTGTAAAAGGTTTTAAAGTGATACAGGAAGTCTGTGAAGTTAATGCAGCAGCTGGGTTGAGGTCATAACTGTAAAAAGTATTCAATTACAAATATTTGCTAAATATAGCAGCAAAGTCAACACTGTATGATCAAATTAGGTTACTTAACAGTGTGCTAGAATATTTACATTTACTTACACTTACATATTTTGCTACCTGGCACCCCCACCAGAGCCCCACACATAGTGGCAGGTCACACATGAAGTATTGTGTTTTTGGCCGCAAAGTGTGTGTGCGTGTGTGTGTGTGTGTGTGTGTGTGTGTGTGTGTGTGTGTGTGCGTGTGTTTGTGAGAGACGAGAAAGAGAGAGTGAGCCAAAAAGCAAAATATCCAGTTTTGGAAAAACGGCTCAAGGTCGAACACAGACGTACGGTTTGGTTTAGTAGCTGTGCTCTGTCATTTTCATGTGTGGTAAACCCTTAGCCTAACCGAAATGAGTGAGGCATGGCCAGCTACAGTTTATTTGCATAAAAGTGACAGAGCCCTTAAAAGGGACTGAAACTGGGAAGAATATTCTTTATGTGAGTGATTATGTGGAAAGAACTTCATGAACATGTTTTGTATAGCCCATAGACCTATTCTAACCTGTTTAAAAAAATGTATAATATGTCCCCTTTAACATCATAGATCAGCAGATAGTGTGAGTGCAATTGATGCACTGGGACTGACATCAAACTGTAAACATTTGAAGTTTATTATTACTTACTTTTTTACATTAATTACCCCCAGTCTTGCACAGCTGGAGAACTTATGAACTTATGAAGTCTGAAGACCTGAAGTTCTGATGCTGTATTGTGGATCAGTTTTACCAGCTATGTGCTAATTCTTTAAGCTTGGTGTGCATCTTCTAGTGCTGGTCTTTTCTAAATAATGATGGGTCAGTTTTATTGTTAACAGCTCCTTTTAAAACTCTTTTGCTATAAAGGTGGTTTAAATCTGAAATTGAGTACTGATGAGTCTTCATATCACAATAAGAGATGTTAACTTTTTTGAAAAGTTATCACTGTTATTGCAATACAGTTAATTCTAAAATAAACCTCATTAGACTTTCATAAACTGTACTTTTACCCTGCTCATCTTTATCTCTTCCTCTCTCTCCTTTGCTCTACCTATCTATCTCACACACACCTGCTATAGACTAAACACTCCCCCTCTCCTTCTGTGATTTCTATCTGTAATAGCCCCAAATATATCATGATAGTTTTAAAAGTTTTAAACACCCCCAAATTTAAAATAAGTGGTAAAATACCCCTTAATTTAAAAAGCCTTAAATAACAGAAGATCTAAAATAGTGTTAAATACCTCTGCATAGTTTATAAAAGTGTTAAAAAACATTGAATATAACATATAGTCAAAATACCCTCACACACACACACACACACACACACACACACATGTACGTTTTCAGTGCTGATGGGTTTTCACCTTTGGTTATGACACCTGGACAGGTGTGCTAATACACACAGACACAGGTATAGAGTTTCAGACTGTTATGGGTGAGCACTCCGGATGTTAGTTTATTTACTATGAATAAACAACTGTAGTTACGGTTCTTTATGACAGTCTGTATTTAAGGTTCTTTATGACTGTCTCTAAGGTTCTCTATGACAGTCTGTATTTAAAGTTCTTAACAGAACATTGTATATTTAAGACATGTTACATTACAGTGTCCTCGCACCTCTTAGCCAACTACAGTGTGGAGTGTTTGGAACATCACTTGGCCACTTCATTAAAGTTCCCCACAATTTAATTCAGCCCCCCAAAAATCTCCCCTCAGACTGACTAATAATTTGTAACAAGAGTGTAAGTGTAGTTAAACAGTTATAACTTTTTCTGATCTCTCTCTCTCTCTCTCTCTCTCTCTCTCTCTATCTCTCTCTCAGGTTGGTGATCAGATGAAGCTCCTCCATAACTGTTGGAGTGAGTTGCTAGTGTTCGATTATATCTCCAGACAGGTGCATCATGGGAAACAGGACACTATACTGCTCATTACTGGACAGGAGGTATACACACACAGAGTGACAGAGAGATTTAGTGCCACATAAAAAAGTTAATTGTTATCCATGAGTTAATTGAAAAAGCTGTCATATTTTATATTAATTACTCATAAAGGGACATATTTAAGCCTTTTTTGTTTTAATGTTGATCAGTTTGACTTATAGCTAATGACCATCAGAAATCCAGAATCTCAGATTATTAAAATATTTCATTGTGAGTTTTAGTAAATTATATTAACATTAAAACAGGAAAAGACTGAAATAACACTTTACATGTAATGAATATTAAATATATGACACTTTTTGAATTAATAAATGAAAGGAAATGAACATTGTTTAAGATATTCACATTTTTGGAGGTAATTTTGTATTATATGCACTAGTATATAAGTGATTAAAATATTTCGTCTAGATTAATAAAGTAATGTAAATGACATATCAGTGAGTATTGTAATTTAAACTGGGAAATCAACAGAAAGTGTTGAAAGTGTGTGTGTGTGTGTGTGTGTGTGTGTTAGGTAGAGCTGGTGTCTGTATTGGATCAAGCTGGGGTAACTCTGGCTGATCTGATTCAGGGAGGTCACGA
>BRDA01085364.1:0-24162 GCA_036984385.1 Crenuchus spilurus
CATCTAAATGATCTGTATCCTTATCTGTACTCAGAGTGGGTGGGGCCTAAATTGGAATTGGGTGTGGTTTAACCAGAAGTGGGTGGCGCTTAAATTTGTACATTATTTTAAGTCTGAAATTGATATGGGTTGATCAGAAGTTGCTATATTTATTGTTTATATGTCAGCCTTGTTCACTGTATTCTTCTCAAAAGCATCAACAATGCTTTATTTGTACCGGGTACTCATTTGCTCAACCCTAATGCTGATCCAAAAGGAACAAGTAACAGCAAACTTCCTAGAAATGTAGTGGAGTTGAAAGTACAATATTTGTCTTTGAAATGTAATCATAAGGTCACCAAAAAAGAAATACTCAAGTAAAGTAAAAATACTCAAAAAATGTACTTAAGTACAGTACTCAAGTAAATGTACTTTATTACTGTCCACCACTGTGTGTATATATATATATATATATATATATATTGTGACGGCGAGGTGATATGGACAGTAGGACTCCGCCCACTTACGGGCAAAGGGATGCTGGGAAACGCCAGCATCGGCCCTTTATGTCTGTTTATGTTCTTGTTTTCATGAGTAAAGATGTTTAGGTTTGGGTTAATATCCAGTTATATGTTGGGAATGCTTTGGGGACAATTTTGGGTTTTTTTGTGGAAAGTAAAAGATTCACCATGACTGTAAAGCACATTGCAGTTTAAGCCCTGGCGCATAGGGCGCCATACAGACACACTTGAAAAGTGTGGAAATTATACTCTGTGAAAGAGCTAATAAAAAGCTAATTTGCAGTATGAGCCTCTTTTCTGACTTCTCTATCCACCCGACGCTACAATATATATATATGTGTGTGTGGTTGATATGAAGGTTTAGGATTTACACTTTGACTAGAATATAAGATTGTTTTATAATTTTGCCTGCAAGATACCTCTTGTCCAGTCTTTCTGTCTAACCATAGCTTGCAGCTTTGATAGGTTAATGCAGTTTTATAACAAATAAACAATGACTTTGTATTTCTTTCAGAAAAAATGTGTAACTCTTTTGGTAAAACATGATGTTTTATGCATGAGAAAATGAAACAAGCACTTGTTTTCCTCTCCACCAAACCATTTCCTACCCATACATAAGTTCCATTTACAGTCTGGCATACAGACCCTCACTAGCCCGTTTCCTCTGAAACTCAGATTCACTTTGGGCCTTAGCCTATATGTGCTGAAGCTGGCTGTGATTGAACCATGTGACACTCATCTGTAAAACCGTGTTGCTTGCTTGGGCTTTAATTGAAGAGGGTTTGTCTGGGAGGTGTCCGGGTATTCCTCTCCATTGCCCCTCTCCTCTATGGGTCACTGACGTCCAGAGATTCCACGGCTCCAGTCCCAGCCCAATGCCTTACTGCTATTTGCCTCCTGCCGTCCGCAGAGAATATGTTAGATTGAAGTTATTTTATGCTTGGCTTCCCAGCCTCACTTTCACTCTTCTGCATCAAGTCTTTTTAGCTCTTCTCTCTTTTCCTATTCCTGTTTCCTCTACTCTTGTATTTCTCACATTTTGGAAACCCCTCATGCAGAGAGAGAGAGGGAGAGAGAGAGAGAGGGGGAGAGAGAGAGAAGAAAGGAGAAGAAAGAATGGATAGCCGACGATTTTCTTCTCTTGAATGAAAGTTGATCTTGGAAGTTTATTTTAGTTTGAAAAATTTCTATGTTTTGGAACTTTGCAGTCTCAACTTGTGATAAAGTGGCACTAAGGCCTATACAGTGTCTCATTTGATCATTAGTTGTTTTGAGGAGCATTTTATTTTGTGTTTTGATGAATCAAGGATTTCAACAAATGTAAATAATTTAGATCAAAATAATGCAAACAGTACATTATTGCCACATTTTCATTTTTTGTATCTGATGCATTTCAAAGGTCACAATGTAGCCTATGGCAGTTTAAATGTAATACTTACTGTATTGTGAGGATCACAGTACCGGTATATAGCTATTTAATTACGGGTGCCTTCCTTTCGTACATTGACCTAGTTTTGATAAGATTTGATCATTTTATTAAGCAGTTTTAGTGCTTTTCAAATGCATGATACCAGTTTAGAACCTTGTTTATATCTTCAGCAAGAACATGGTTATAAATGCTTAATAATACAATATAGAGAATAATCTTATGTATTTGTGGATAAAAAACTAGTAGTTAAAAAAACTGTGTTTAAGGTGTAAGACAAGAAAATATCTTTTGTATATAAAATGTAATATTCAGTGTTTATTTCAACATTGTTGCACAAAGTTGTTGCAATATGTTCTTGAGCATTTGTAACCCAGAATTGAAGACTGTTGCATTGTTATCTGTTCAGATTCCTGATTTAGAGTCAGATCTCATTAGGTTATTGAGGTTAAGCAACAGAGCATATGAATGTATGTATATCTACATGTAACTTAGTGAGGTACGGATTCTTTCCACACGTTGTCCCCTAAGAAACAATGTAAATGTACCCTTACAACACTGCCCTTAAGTTTCAAGAGCATCTTTACATGTTTGCATTTGTGAACATTTTAGACCAGTGAAATACATAAATGTCAATAGAATTAAAAAGGATAATCGGGCCCATTTTTAGACTGATTTGCTCCTCCTGAAGGTCTCCTGATTTCAGGGTGATCATAACCGATTACCTTCTCAGATGATCCTGTAGTGTGCGGTGTCAATACTCCAATATTTACTCCTCTGATCTTCCCCCTGTGCAGTCAGAGCTGCACCTGATTGAGAATTGTAAATATAAAATGTTCAATATTTAGACTCAGTATTCTATAGTGTGGGGTAGATGCTGTTTCTCTGGCGTAAAACACCACATTAATGTCATGCCTGAAAAACCATCAACCAATGAGAGCCGAGCTGAACTGAATGTCAGTTTGTATGGAAGAAGTTAATTAATCCTTTTGTTATTTCATGTTTTTTTGGAGCAGAAAGCTTTCACAACTAGCCTTGGAATGGTTTCGTTATGAGGCTCTGAGCCATTGGTTGGGAGTGTTAATCTCAAGGTGTGTGGTGTTTCAGTTCAGGGAAGATGGTGTAGTGTGGGCTTCTTTACGACTAACAATGATCAAGGACAGAAAAATCAGTGTGGGGTGTCTCACAGTTTCAATATTGTTTAGGATTTTAAAAATGCTTTAGTCTAAACAAGGCTTAAGGTACCACCCCAATTACAAGAAAGGTATCTGTAATCCAGTAGTTCTGATCTTTCACCTTTTCTGAGAATGAACCTGGCTAGCAATGTACTGCGTTTTGGCGTTAAGTGAGCCTATACATTTACTCACATTATTATAATGATGGTCAAACACTTCCATGTCCATATTCCTCACTCTGTAGACCCATGCATGTTCACACATACACCAGACAAAGTCTAAAAAAGGATAATGTAACCCAGTGTCTGCCAGGCTGTGATGTTTGCACCCTTGTGTGAAGGAACCCTCCAGAACCTCCTACCACAGTGAAAGCGACAGCCACATGTTCAACGTGATCTTGCATCTCAAATTTGTTTTCTTTGCTGGCATAAATAGGCTGGCTTGAACTCTTAGAACTGCACGGGGCGCCAAATTGGTGAAAGAATCCTGAAAAAAATGTGCTTGCATTTCAAACGCCCCCCCATCCCCCGAGTCTCCCATAAAGTTCAGCTTTCTAATAGGCCTAGGGTGAATGCTCTCCTCTAAACAGCTCTGCCAACATTTTTAAAGAGATATTAGAAAAGCGAATGAGAGGACAAAGATGTGTTATGGAATACAAAAGTTAATAATACTGGGGTTTGATGAATGGCCCGGCAAATGCTTCCTGATTTGCCCCTAAATTGCATTGCTTTGCGCCGTCTTAATTTATTCATTTCCTCGTTGACTATGCGAGTTCTTGGGCAATGCAGAGGACACTGTTGGTAATGTATGGTAAATAATGCATGTTAGACTACACCTGTCCACTCCGTACAGTATGTCCTTATAGACTCTACCCAGTCCTCCTCCTCTACCCCCCACCCTCGTAACCATCTTCGTACACCTCCCCAAATGTTAGCCAGCGGCAAGACAAGCTCAAGGCAGTATAGTGGCTTGCACATATCTTTTTATTGCCGCATACATCAAGCGTGTTGAGACATCCAAAAGAGACTGCGTGATCCGCGCCGATCCATTAATCATCATTCATTGTATGTTAATAAATTCAGAATTCCCCCATTTACCATGCGGGGCCGTTCGCACGTAGCGGCGACGCAACCTTTCCAGAGCCCATAAATCACACAGCCCGAGTCATCTGACAGAGCAGCCCAAACACACTGCTACAGTCAGTCCCGCGGGCACAAACACATGATCTAATGTGCCTGCATCAGACCTGGGAATAGTGGAGGCTTCAGCAGAACCTGGCATGTGCCACTGACACGAGAGAGAGAAGCGATGGCAGTGGTGGGATCCGGGGAATAAACCGAAAGCCGAAGGCCCTGTCGTCTTCCATGGCATGTTCTTACGGTGGAGGCCCTCCAGGCTGTGTTGCATTGAAGGAAGGCTTGAGAGGAAAACTTGGCTGACAGTGTTCTGAGGAAAGCAGAACCTTATTAGATTTCATTTCCTCATTACCAAGCTCAAAGAAAAAGCATGCAGTGGTGGTGCACATCCTGTCGATAGTGGGGTTTTTTCTGTGTTAACAATATCTCAAACCCCAGCGAGGAAGAGCTGGAGGCGAAGCGTGGCCAAAAAAAAGTGTAGTTAGAGCCTTTCAAAACATTTCAAGTTTATCAGATAGGAACCTGCCGCAGGCCACTATATATGACAGTTAATTACTGCCTGAGGTCCTGCGGGAGTCAGCTTTTGTCTTCATTTGGCAGCCGATCCAAAAGATCACCTGAAATTGCGCAACTTGTTCAAATCTTGGCATATCCCATCGTTTTGTATAGATTTGTACCAACGCAGATCTCAGGCACTGACAGTTTTCAAAGTAGTTTACCGTACTTACTCCAAGTTCAGAAATAAAACCTGATTTACTGTCTAAAAAGACAGATTGCTAACAGAATACTTATCCAAGATAATACAGTCCACAGTGCATGATGGATGCGCATTCATTTGCTAATAATCTAGGACGTCCAATGATCAACTGCAATTGTGTTCATACACAGGTAAATCAGATTTGGATATTTTTAGCCTGAGGAAAGCGTCTTTATTGTCCTGAAATTTACCATCTCATTTCTCCTTTACTGAAAGCAGTAACGTGCCAGTGGCATCGACGAGCTCTACGCAGCAGATTAGCCGATTAAAGGCTCTCTGTACACATGGACTTCCTATAAAACCTTATAATTGTCACCCATGCAGTGGCTGCTACAGCTGTGTTCTATACATAATGCAGAGCCTCTTCTATAGGGCGATTACAGAGATAATGTCATCACACGTTAATCACCAGAGGTACTGTAGACGTGCTGGCCTCTGATATGCAAAGCGTCCCAGTGCCTGCTAAATGGAAATGGAGACAACCAAGGAGAACACACCGCATTATTTATTCGTCTTTTCCTCTGTCGTTCCAGGCAGAATCTCCCTGATCCTTTCCCACCCTGTTGGACGTGACAGTCCTCCCCTCTCTCCTGGGACAGAGCAAGAACTTCCACTGTGATCTTTTTTCCAAAGCGTTGGTGTGTTTTGAGTTACCCACATGCTGTATGTATTGAGCGAAGGGCTGTTTGTTTTTGTGCGAATGAGATGTTAGCAAGGTTTTCTTCACAAGTCCATCCCTATGGACTTCACTGAGACAGAGGATGAACTTTTGGGTGGGTTCCTTGTGAACCTTGCAGGTCAATACAAAGGTTTGATTTGGATGATTACTGGATTCTTATAAAAAATACATCCGTCAAAAAGTCCATCGTAAATGAAATTTTTTTTACAATTTAACAATAGTTAATATACTGTACATACAAACACACACACAAACACATATATTATGTATCTCTGAATATTAGACATCTACTAAATGTGGTACAGTGCAGCATCCTAAACAATGACTTCTATTATATATGTTACACAGACTGTAACAGAGCCATTTTGCCGTTAGCATTTCCTATTCGAGTCACTTCTTTATCAGCACTGGTGAATGTGTTCATGTTTCTTTGATGTCTGTGGGGCAGTGGACTTGGGCCGGGTCCAGTAACCTAATGAGGCAGTTCTGATGGCCGCTGTCCCTCAGGAAAACACAGACGCTGTCTCCTTCTCTCTCTCTCTCTCTCTCTCTCCCTCTCTCTCTCTTTGCCTCTCTTTTTCTCTTCTACCTCATCCAGGTCCTGTTTGGACTGGCTTAATTGATCTAATCACTCACTGGATTGGTCAGAGCCATTCGTCTCTTTCATGCTCAAGCCTCTGGACGACGGGCAATGTCTTCTGCTCCTGTGAGTGTGATCTTCTGTAGGATGGTGGCCGCGGTGGCTCTGAGCTGGGCTCAACTTTGTGCTGGCTTTGCCATCTCCCCCTTAACCTTGAGTCAGTGTCATTATGGAGTTGCTGGATACAAAGTTCTGACTTTGTCACAGTGAGCCGTTCCTACGGGTGCAATTAAGATGTTCCAAATAATGGATGCAATGGATCTTTGTCTTTGATGATGATGGAATTAGTTGCCATTAGGATGGCAAAATGTATTGTTTATAATCATTATTGCAGCATTGGCTTTTGTAATGGTGGAATGTTTAAGGCTGAAATATGCAAATGCTTTCTGTAACAAATTAAAAAATCTCAGATGTTCCAGATGTTCTGTAGGTGTTTTGATGAAGAAAGGCATTCATGCCATCCAGCAAATGTTGTAAATGATTTTAATTGCTTAACACTGCAGGTGCGATGGGTAAAATAAACATCACAGTAAATCTATGCCAGTTGCTAATTTTTGGTATTGGTATTTGGTACTTTTTCCTGGAATAAATTTAGGGTCTGAACAGATCTAAAACTTCACAAATGCATGTTTGGCTCTGAAGGAGTGGAAAACATATGAGGAGAGAAAAAACATATGTGGGAATGTCATTATTCCAAATTAAATAAATTAATTGTGTATGTTCTAGTTAGACTCTGTTTGGACAGAGTTAACCCCCTGGAGTTTGAGGGTATTTCAGAGAGACTAATGTAGTCTGACATGTATTGACTTTTTTACAAGTTAAGCTCATTTTTTTTCTTCTTAAGTGTTACGCAGGCTTTTGTTCAGTAAGAGCATAAATCTATATTTTGATAAAATCTGCTCTAAACCCTGAACTCCAAAAACCTATTTTCAGGTGTGCTGATATATTGTGAAAAAACACTCTAAATATTTCTAGCCAAGACTTTGAGCACTGAGCTGAATAAACAGAGGTGTTGGCAACACACGAGTTATTACAGTTTTTAGAAATTGTATGTGTTTTATTTCTAAAGCTCAACAAATATGAGGTGACAGTTTTCCTCAGCCACTAACCCTACATTGAATATTCATGAGATAGGTGTGAAACACTCAGGTGAGAGCTCTTTGCTCTTGTGAGAGCTTTGTTTGATGGGGGTTTTCACACATTCCACAGCAAATAATCCTCCAATGGAATGTCTGGAATTACCATGTCATTATCATATGAATGACAGTTCGTGTGAGCAGTCTGAAAAAAAAGCGCAACACTCTGACTTGCGGTGAAAAATGCATCTCTGCTGATTTAAGCTCCTCTCACAAATATAAAAAAATATATATATTTTGAGTCAAGCTATATATTTAAAAAAGTTTTCTAGGGTATGTTTCATTTTGTTTCTAGAATAAAATTTGCCAGAGTTATATAAATGTTTTTGCTGAATCGTGTTAATATCTCACCGGCTCCAGAGGGTTAAGCATTAATAGTTTTTTTAATTGTTACAGTTTAAGACATGTACAGTTTTCCTAAATATGTGAAAAATGGTTGACTACCAAAATGATATTTCAGCCTGTAGTGTATTTCTTTAATCTTTAGTCATTAAAGGGTCATTGGTGTGTTTTAATACATTGTGACGCATATCACAGTCACAATATGTAACAATAAAATTGTAAACTGGTATTTTGTCCATATTTGGGTTGGGTTGAACATTGTGAATGATGGTGAGCATTTTGCCCATTCACAATGTACTCACCTAGTCTTTCCTTACTTTTCTTCCATCTTTCAGATGAAGCACTGAAATGTACTAATAGTGGAATAGCATTGATAATCAAACTCATCCTACTGACTTGTTCACCACTCTAGACTGAGGAGGTTCCCTTTCAGGACTCTACAAGAGATTTTTAATAAATCACCAGCATAGATGTTATTGGAAATCCTATCTTATACCAATTACAAACACTTTTTTTTACAAAACGCTTTTTGCGCACACCAAACACGAAAAAAGGCTTTATACAGTAAATGGGGGATGTGTCGTAACCATGAAACATCGTAACTCGGGGACTACGTAACCCAGGGACTACCTGTATTCATACCACATTACAATTATGAGATCCAGATTATACATACAAACATTGATGACCATGTAGACAGAATGTTATTGTGTTTCTACTAAATATCTGGATTTAGTAATGAATTTAGCTCTATTTGTTAATATGGTGTTAAAAACATCATCATCGTCATCATCATCATCCATTTTTCTTCTGTATAACCTTGGCACACTAACAATAGTGATGTAATATTGGCATTGACAAACGTGATGGCGTGGATGTTGGTTAGCCAGCTAGCATTTGCACTACGATGTTACTTCTTCACTGAAAAGCACTCTTCACTGACAAATAAGCACGGAAATTGACAAGTTGGCATTCAAATGCAAACATGTTAGTGTATAATCAGGTATATCTGTTTGAAGCAGAGGTAGCATAACATTGCCAAAAAATGAAAACCACAGTCACAGTGACATGTTAGGAAAACTTGACTGTGTCCGTTTTCAGAAGAGACATCAGGGTGGATGGATTGGATGTAGAATAACTGGCTTAACATCACAAAGTCTGTTAATAACTGATGATGGACAATTATATCCATTAGCCCAAGCCTAGCCATACACTTTTAAGAATAGAAGTATAAAAAGTTTAAAACAGAAGAACTACCTTTGGTTCTCCAAAGAACCTTTGACTTAAATGGGTCTTTAAAGAGCGTTTTGGCATATGATGTATAACTGTGAAGAATCTCCACATAATTACGTTTCTACACCAATCAATGGTTAACAACCACCAAGGAGGCTTTGTTTACGTAGATGTCATTGACCGTGTTGGTGTTGTGTTTAAAAGCTTAGGGGAAAAAAAGAGATTACTCACAATATTCACGAGTTTTGCTTTGTAAAGCAGTAATGGAAACACTGGCCCAAAAGCTCCCTCCTTTATGTCTGCTCTAAAGTCTATTAAAACTAACCTGACATATTACCTGTTTGTTTTGCTGTGCCATTTCCTTTCCTTATCTACTTTAAACAAATAAGGCTTTATCCATGCATCTTCTTTTAGCCTTGCATTAGAAAAGGCCATAGTTCCTGGAGAAGATGCATGGGCTTGATCCCAAATGCCACTGGAGAGGTGATCAAGTACACTCACTTCACACCCACTCGCCTCATTATCCCTCGATGCTATCAGCCTCTTTAATTCCCAGCATTCTTAAAGAGCAGGTAATGGCAGAGAGGGGTAAAGGGATGCAGAATTAAGCCGTTTTACACCAAAGGGTAATTTGGTTTGATAAATGTGCCGTTGTGGCTAACTAATAATACATATTTTAAAAAGGTGGGGGGAGGTGAGAGAGGGACATCGCAGTAGCTTCTGGAAAAAAAAGTGCTGCGGTTATTAATGGGGCTGACCACAGTATGTCTCACACAGGGTTACGGCGCAAGGTCAAAGCGCATTTCACTGAATTAAAAGCCATTTTGAGCTATGGCACTCCTAATCAACTCGGACCTAAAGGTGCATAGCTCAGGTATAATGAGGCACCAATGAATTTAAATAAACAGGGCGAATATGGTGATTTATTAAGGCAATGTGCTAGCCTTATAGCTCGTTAGCAATGACGGATACTCTTTATTCTTTCAGGCTCCTTTACCCACAGGACTGGAGCTTTTAACCAAGTAATATCCGCTCGTATTGTCAAGAGGTACGCATTCCAGGCGAGACACTTATCCTAGTCATTATAAAAAGTGGCGACACAATGCAAGAGTAATGGTAATGTATGCCATCTAAATAAATGATTTCTTCTTTTTTTTCCCTCCTCCCATTTTTTTCTGCCCTTGTAGAACTAAGGCTTGCAACCAGACTTTAGAGGGATGTGAATTCGTATTCATATTTTATCCCAGCTTTTTTTTGCCTGCTAAAAAGAGCCATAATCCTTGATTTGAGAAAAAAAAGAACGTTTTGCATTTCAAGGAAGTAAGGGTATTGATGGTGGGGGTCTCCCACTTCCACTTTCCAGGATGATCACTTATATAAATTATAATATTTTTGCCGCGGAAGTGGCCATGGCTTATTTAAAAACCATTCCAAAGTACGTTCGGCACTGTATTAATATGCTGATTAGGAACTTTCTGGAATAATGATGTTTGATGCTCACCCACTCTTTTACAGAGAGCGAAAATTAATTCTAACACTCTATCCTTCTGACAGCAAGGGCGAATGAATTTTTTCCCCTCTTAACTTTCCTCTATCTTTTTTTTTAACAAGTATTGATCTATCCTAGTGCAATTACTGGGTCCTCTTAGCCCTGTGTTAGGCACCGTAGCTTAGGCTAATGACCCTGCTAGCTTAGCCGCAGGCATTAGTGCTGTGGAGCGCTGAGGCGTGCCAGCGGTCGCCACCACCCGCTGCCTCTGTTAGGGCATGCCAGCGCATTAGTGACTTCATTAGACCCTTTGTTGGCCAGTCTGCCTTTTGTATCGCCCTTGGAGGAGAGACAGGCCGTGCCGTGGCTTCGACGCCCAACGTCTTGATGTAGCTATTCTTTAGGCTCACTGTGGATCAGTGCTTCTGCAAAGATGGCCTTTCAATTTATTCCTCCCTGCCTGCATCCTCAGCTAGCTGCTTCTTCATTCTGAGGCTAGGGGTGGATGATGGATCAAAGTTTATTTCAAGGAGCCATTCAGTTTATTTCTATTTATTTATTTATAGCAAAGTGTACTTTTAAATGTGTCAAGTATCCGAACTTTATCTTAAGTAATTATAATGCAAATCTACAACCGGAACCAAAGATAATATCAGAAGTGTCTTGCCTATGAACTGGACTGCTGCTTAATGATCCAAAGCCCTCTTTTCAGAAGAATTTTGTATTTCATTTGGAAATCAAGCTCCTAGATTCCGGAGGATGAGGCACAGAATCCAAAGTGTCTGAAGTCCAGTGTGAAGTTTCTGCAGATGGATTGAGGTGCCATGTCATCTGCTGCTATTGCTCCACTGTGTTTTATCAAGTCCAAAGTCAACAAGCTGAGATTTCAGAGCACTTCATGCTTCCATCTGCTTGCAAGCTTTATGGAGATTACAGAGTTTGTTATTCTGGCAGCTTCCCACAGTTTGTAGACCACGTTACTGTGCTTGACTGGCCATGCAGCTCAGGAGCTATAAGACGTATTGATCAACAGCCTTGAAATGTCACTTTATGTGCAATGAATGCAAAACATTTTAAATCAAATTATAAACAAAAATGTTGATCATGGTTTGGTGGTTAACTCTCCTCTCAGCACTGAGGTCTTGGGTTTGAGTCCCCATCAGGGTGGAGTTTCCATGTTCTCACTGTGTATGCATGGGTAGGGGGTTTCCTCGGGGGTCTCCGGTTTCCTCCCACTGTCCAAAAACGTGGAGGTCAGGTAAATTGGGTACTCCAAATTGTCCTTGTGTGTGTGTGTGTGTGTGTGTGCATGTGCCCAGCAGGTTTCTCATGACCTTCTTGGGCATCGAACCGGCAACCTTCCGGTCACAAGAAGAGTTCCCTAACCACCAGGCCATGGCTGTCGCCTGTTCCACATGCTGCTTGTGGAACTATTTATCTAAAAAGCAATATTACCGTGAAAGCTCTGCTGTTATATATCAGCACTCCCTCTCTTGGGAGAGACAAGAATCCCCTCTCCTGTGACATTGCTTAATTCTATTACTCCTTTTTTGAATGCTTCAGCATCTTTCATAGGACTTGTGAAATTTTGAATTAGGACTCTGCCTCACAAGCTTCTTTACTTACTATTGTAAAGCTTCATAACGGTGTTATAAATGGAACTGATGGCTGTCCCTTTATTATAAAGGTCCTTATATCAATACAGTATTGCTATATTTTCATACAGGCTTCATAATGCATGCATGCATATAGAATAGAAGCAGTGCTTGAGTATTTATGTGATAGGCAATGACATTAGATGTGTTAAAGTAAATGACATCTTATGACGTAGATTACATAACATTAGTCAGTTCATTTGCATGTCTTATAACATTTATATGTAACTATTATTTATATGTAAAAATATGATTATTTTTATTTAGTGAAATGATCTCCCTGTTCAAGAAAAGCTGTTTCCACAGACTAAGAATTTTACCAGGCAAAGCTACTGAAAACAGGTAAACAAATGTTTACAACAAGTGTAATAATTGTGTAATATTCTCAAAATGAGAAATTTTGTCATTCATTAATGGATTTAAGATCATTTCGTTTGCCTAGATGTCATTCTCTGCAGAGAAACATTATAAACACGCTGTCTGAACCCACTGTAACACATCAAAGCAGGTCACTCTGCCTTTATGCAGCATCTTGACATTCTACTTGAGTGTAATTCATATG
Source organism: Crenuchus spilurus (assembly GCA_036984385.1). NCBI lineage: Eukaryota > Metazoa > Chordata > Actinopteri > Characiformes > Crenuchidae > Crenuchus > Crenuchus spilurus. The sequence goes on from BRDA01085364.1 coordinate 12,731, forward strand.
TATAGCCATATTTTATTGTGTTACCACACAATACACGCTTCCACTTCAAATAGGTGTTTGACACCGGTCTGCCGAGACATCCCTCTTCTCCGTCAGCCTGCAAAGAAATGAGGAGCACATCATCTCTAATTGCATTATGTCAAGAACTTTTATCAGTCTGTCAGAGAGGGAGAGTGTGATATGACAAGAGCCTAAAGCACATATGGCTATTTAATGGCCTAAGATCAGCGTAATTCACTGTAGACCCTAGAGGACGCTCATCCACACGGGTCCGGGATAGAGCAAGTCTGTCAGTTAGTCTGCCAGTCAAAATCTGAAATTCTAATGGTGGTTTATTAAGAGTCGAAGGAAAAGCTTCTGTTAATCTGCCTGCCTTAACGTCGGCTCATTGCGTTTCCTGACACGTACACAGTAAACAGTGAGAATTTCCATCACACATTACACAAGCACTTATGGCATCGGACTTTAAAGGAACAGTTCAGCCCAAAAAAATAGCACTACTGTTACATGACACTTTTAAATTTAGAAACAAGTTCTTTATATTAGATTAGATTAGATTCAACTTTGCCAATATAAGTGCACACAGCTGAATTTGACCTCCGCATTTAACCCATCTGTGCAGTTAAACACACACACTACTGAACACACTAGGCTGTGAGAACATGTGCTCGAAGTGGTGGACATCCTATCCACTGCGTCCGGGGAGCAGTTGGGGGTTCGGTGCCTTTCTCAAGGGCACTTCAGTCATGTCCTGCCTGTGGATCGAACTGGCAACCTTCCAGTCGCACGACCAGATCCTTAACCATCAGGGCCCAGCTGCCCCTCTTTATACTCCATGTCATATGTGTTGCCAAATTTGAGGTGATATGTTTAGTTTTTCATTAAAAAACTTGGTGCACTTGTACAATTTGGGGCCATGAACATTTTCAGAAACCGAGTCATCACAGAAACGCCTTGTGGCAGCTGTGGTGGCTGTTTACCTTTCCACCATAGGTGAATTATATGCTTTGTGTGATATCTTCTGAACCAAACATAACATAGAAAAGGTGATGGAGTGCAGTGTTACCATATAGAGTTCTACATAAACTTATTAACAGGAGGGTTTTACTGTGTTTTTATTCACTTCTCATAGAGAACATTTATATAGACTATGAACCTAAAGGGTTCTTTCATGGAGAAAGGGTTCTTAAGCAAGCCTAATCGAGATTAGTGAAGGCTAGCACTATGGCTAATTCCATTTGACCCAGTACCAAGTAATATCAGGGCTAATATCCTGATACCAGTCTCAGTGCTTTTAAATGGATCATTTTTGATTTATATTTTTTTCAAAATTCTAAATGTATTTAAAAAAACAAAAAAAACAAAAACTATTTAGTAAACAGAAATCGCATCTCAGTGTAATACATTCTCTTTTTTTTTAGCAGAATCCTATGTACACATGTTTTCTTTTAAATCAACAACTGAAATGTTTTTCATTAAAATGACTTTTAATTATGTAAAATCAAATCCAGCCTGCAGACTGACCGGCAGGTGCAGTTGTGGGATTTCAATGATTAAAGAATAATTTTTAAAACATAAAAATTTTGTAACCAAATTAACAAAATTGGGTAGTAGCTAGTCAACCCACTCATCCACTAGGACTCTCCAAATCACCTGACTCTAGGAGGGTGTAGACTAGCGCAGGCCTCCTCTCTCAGCCTGTCACGCTCGGAGGAAAGTGCAGGATACATCAGCTAACAGACACCTGAGCCAGCGGATATTACATATTTGTTACACATATGAGGGAAAGAGTCTGCAACAGATGACTCAATGCATAACTGGTGAAGTACATGCTGTTAGCTACATTTGTTTGCATTACAAAACTAGACAAGCAGACTTCAGACACCAACAATATATTGGCTTATATATGGAGTAAGTTTTTTTTTTATACCTAGAAAACCAGCATCTTATTAGCTGTTTAAATTGCATTTGACAAACTTCCTGCACTCCTTTCCCTATATAATAGAATTATATTTATGTCCTTAACAGTCAATGTGCACTAAACACAGTCACATTTCATATGGGCTGTTTATTTATTCCTTCCCTGTTTCTCCCATAATAAACAAGCTCTGGTTGTTTAGGGGCTGGAGGTCACTCGTCTTTCCCTTTTGTTAGGGTCAGGGGGTCCGTAGTCAGCCCTGGAGCTGCCGGGCGAGGAGGGGGGGGTAGAGTCTGAGTCTGCCTGCACCGCCAGCGTCCGGCAGCACTCGTAGCCTAGGCGTGATTAATGCCAGTGCCGCCCAGCCACAGCCCTTTCCACGGCAGATAATGCCAGGCAGCAAGCGCGCTTGACACTTTTAATGTATAATTAAGTAGAAAAAGTCAGCACCGGCTATGCAAATTTTTTAAAATGATAAATGAGGCCGGGTGGCGGCAGGGATTGATTTGGTGTAAATGAAACTAATTAAGGAAATGTCAAACATAATTAATAAAACAGGTTTAAGCTGCAAAACATTGTCAGTGGAATGAATGAGGAGGCATTGGCGCCCATTGTTTGGGCTTTATTTAGGCCCGGTGTTGTGCTTGTTTGGCGTACCCCGACGCGCTCGCCCCCACCCTCGCCACCCCCTCCGACACCCATTCCCCGAGAGGGGGGAAAATAAATTTGCTTGTCTCTCGGCTGACTGTAGAAATTAATTGCTGGAATCTTGTCCCATCCAAGTGTTACATTCCAGCGCAGGACATTAACATAACTAATTTGAAAGAGCCCAAATGACTGCATAATGGAGCACTGTCAGCATGCATGACACTCGCTGGTCATACCAAATTAGCTGGGTTTTATAATTGAAATTTTTGCCCTGTTCCAATTTTTATATGATTTTCTCTCTTTTTTTACCCCCTCCTCCTCATTCCCCTCCTTCTTCTCCTCCTATCTCATAATGTCTTTTCATTCCAGATAAGAACAAAGGTTTTTATAATTTACAAAAGGAGTGCTTGACCTATAATTAGCGGCACAGGGTTGGGGGCGGGGCATAGAGCGGAGAAGCCATAGTCACATGCTTAGTCCCAGTAATGATGCTGGAGACCTTGCAGCCCTGGGGAAGTGGAAGACTAATGGAAGGGGCTATTTTTATGGGGACCTGGAATGCAGGGGGGCTGGAGGGGCCGCTGGTGCTGCACTGTGGGGTGGATCAGCAGGGCTAACACTCAAACTGGCAGCTCCAGCCCCAGCCATCAGTCCACAGTGTCAACCTTGGTCCCCTCAGCATCGCCACTGCCCTCTTCTCTCCATCTGCTGCTTTTACACACATACTGCTGCTATTTGAGATGAGTTTGTGCTTTGTTTCTGCATTTTATTGACATTTTATACTGCTGTCATAAGTTTGGGGCCACCTGGCTTGCCAGTTTGCTAGCAAACCCGTTACTGTTCTTGATTGGTCATTTCTCCCAATAAACTCAACCAAATATTTATATGTGGGATATTTGTCTTGGTATCTGGAAACCCAACTTGCAACCATTGTGCATATGAACCTTGCCTGAGGTCACTATTCAGTGTCCTGGAGTGTTGTTATGGGGACATTTGATGATTTGACACCAGCCCCAAACATTTTTGAAAGTGAAAGTAAAGTTTGCGCACACCCAGATTGATATGTTCACTAGTGAATGATGTTCTCAGCTGGACCTCTGACATTCAGTCCCATCCACAGCCTAATGTAGGCAGGTGTACTAAACTCCTAACTGCATAATCAAATACTTGCCAATGGTATATTGTTTTTGATTAAATGAGCTAAAAATCCTGTTTTTAGCTATGCAAATTACTTTTGTCCACTTTAACAGATGATAGTGTGTCATAGAGTCTCAGAAACATTTATCATTTATCAAAGAAAATGCTGTTTAGATGTTACCATTTCATTTGCAAATACTGCAGAAGTGATGGATCCAATACCAAATGTCCTATTTTGGGAATAATGCCACATCCCACACGTTTTATCCCCCTGTGGTGATATCAGCACTCACAAGCCTTTCAGCTGTTTAAACCACCTTTGAGTTTCAATGTGTGTGTAACGCTGTGGAGCCAAAGCTGGAGAGAGGATGCAGCAGTGGGAATCCAATGCATAAACTTTTATTAACAGACAAAAATATCACAATACACACAGACGCTGATACATTTAATGACTGAGAAAGGACAGAGAGACAAAAGGGGGCTTAAATAATGAGCATAATCAATGGGCAAATGCACACACAGGGCTGTAACACAAGACAGGTGTGAAACATTAGCCAAACAGGGTGAGGTGACGAGAGCGTGGACAATAAAAAGCACACCCAACAAAAGCACATGGTGACTGAGGTGGGGCTAGGGTCACAGCTGAGGCGGGAGTGTCAACAATGAACAAATGATTATTTAGACCAGCAATTCTCAACTGGTGGGTCGCGACCAAAAAGTGGGTTGCAGACATGTTCTGGGTGGGTCGTGGACAGTTTGTAATAAATAAATACATTTTAAAACAATTAAAAATGAAAAATAATTGAAGCTTATCTGATGATGTACTCGTCGTTTATCTTGAAGACGCACGCAGCACACTTGTTACCATGGTAACCACCATTTGTTTGCCCATTACCCTTCTCTTTAAATTTGTGATGATGTTCTGAGGCAAGATGGCAAAACACAAATATAATGCGGAGCATTTGAAATGTGCATTTTCATTCATTCATTCACAAACATGGACAGAACCCTCAATGTGTTATTGGTAATGAAGTGCTGGGCATGAAAACATCCAAAGTAATGCGACATTTACAAACAAAACATGTATGTAAAGCCAAGCCGGTAGAGCTTTTTAAAAGAGGACTTCATGAGCTGAGAGCATGGATGTAAGTTGGGGGTGGGACGGGACGTGTTGCTTTTGCTTTTTAAAAAGGCAGTTTTGGTCCTCTGTAGTTTTTAACCTTCCAAAAACAATGTTATGCTGTATTAAAAGTAGACGAGTCGAGCAGTAGAATCAGCAGATATCCAAGTGGCTCAATCTGAAGCCTGTTTAATTTTAGACCGTGCACAAGCCCATCGATTGGCTCTCCCGTTTCTTGCTAATGTGTGATTGGCTCTCCCCACTGTCACTCCATCAAACAGCGTTTAACATTTGAATCTGTGTCTGTGATAAGCCGTCCATTTACATGCCTCTAAGTTGAACTATTGTCAAAATATTGAAGAATTTCTGCTTGTATTTATTCAGAAATGAGGTATAATTTTATGTAAATGAGGTCTGTTGACCATACAGTCCAAACATAAGTGTAAAATTGGTGGTAATGCATTGGAGTGAAGTTGACTGAAAAGGATTGGGTGATAATTTTATGCTACATGCTTTTAACAGTTATATTATATTTAAATAAATACAAGTTATATTATTATTAAACAAATATTTAATAATAATATGTAATAATATATCTTTAATGATAAATATACATTTTATAATTGTATTATAGCACTTAATAGTTATTATTAGTATATTACTAATAGTAACAAATAAAATATAAATCATAATTTGTAAGTAATGTATTGTAATAATAATAATAGTTATTAGTTTAATAATAGTAATGGAATTCATAATATTAATTTATTTTCCAGCACCCCCGCCCCGCCAGTCATGTCCCCCTGAAATCTCAAGGCTATTTTTAAAAAATACATTTGTTTGGGTTGTATTCTATAAAAGTGGGTAGTGACTTAATGACCATGAGGAAATGTGTGTCCTGATTTAGACAGAATCTAAGCAACTCTGTATTGAGTAAAAATATCCATCTTTGAACTTTTAGTGGTACTGTAAATGTACAAAGTAAAAGTGTACTGTAAAAGTGTACACCAAATACACCAACACCTACACTACATTATGTCAAACCCACAGTAGGTTATGATCATTTCCAAATACTGTTTTTGCAAGAACACATGGAAACTCCCACACAGGATGCCAATTTTCTATAGAATTCTATTTTTTTCCCATTCTTGAAGCTCACCACATGGCATAATGATAACACCTAACAAGATTGTGAAGCGATAAAGATTTTGTTATATGCTAAAACCTCAGTCACACTTTTGAAATGGTACAGTTTTCTCAGACACCAAAGCTGTTATGTCTAACCATATCGCTTCTTAAACGTGTTGCTACTAACATGCAGCTTCTAATTATAAAGTGTTTTCCTCCCGCTATCCCACAAACCAGCGGAGAAGTGAGTTGCAATTAGCGGTAGCTCATAATAAGTGTGGTCAAGTGAGTTATGTTCTGTGTTAGGCTCAGGGATATCATTTCATCTGAATTATCACCATTTGTGAGGGTCTTGGAACATTTAAAATACATTAGAGGTGATGTCTGCTGCACAAACTCCAGGCGTTTTGTCTTTATTGCTTGGTCTTGTTCAGTGGTTGGAATCAGCAGTGATGAAGGGAAGTGGAACCGTACTCTTGTGCTTGAGCAGACTGTTATAGGTAGACAGTACATATACATTCATTGGCCACTTCATTAGTTACACATACCTTCTGTTTACTGCCCATTTTATCAGCATCCAGTTTGACTATGAATTGAGACTATGAAGTCTCCTCAAACATGTTGTTTATAGAGTAGCACATCAAAGCAGTCCATCACAAGGTTATGTTCAAGAAATTCAAGAGGTACAGTAGAGCACAGCACATAATGACATTAATCAATGTTCCTCCAGGACAAGTGCAATGACAACATACAATAAACATGCAGTGGTAGTGTTGTGCAAATGTTCATTGATATTTTGCCCCTGAGAGTCAGATTGTGTGTGTTAAAGAGTCTGACAGTCTGAGGGATGAAACTGCTGGACAGTCTGGCACTGAGGGTCTGAATGCTGTGGTGAAGGCAGCAGAGTGAAGAGACCATGTGATGGATGTGATGGGTCCTCTACAATGCTGAGAGCTTTCCAGATGCAGCGCTTGTTGTAAATGTCTGTGAGAGATGGGAGAGAGACCCCAATGATCTACTCAGTTGTCCTCACTATTCACTGGAGAGTCTTGCATTCAGATGCAGTGCAATTCCCAAACCAGACAGTAATGCAGCTGCTCAGGATGCTCTCTATGGTTCCTCTGTAGAAGGTGGTCTGGATGGAAGGTTACAGATTAGCTTTCCTCAGTCTTCTCAGAAAGTAAAGATGCTGTTGGGCTTTCTTACTGATGGAGCTGGTTCTCTGCCAACTGATCACCAAGGAATTTGATGCTCCTGATAATCTCCACTGGGAGATTGTGTGTTGGGTATGGTATAGATCTGTTATCTGAAGGTATAGCTTCTAGTGGCATCTCTTAGTATTTTGATTATTCTGGCTTCCACAGATTTTGAAAGGCATTTTATAGAAGAGCTACATAACTTAATGTAAAATGAATGATAAATGAGGTTTGCAGCCTTCAGTTTCCTCTGATAGGTAAACCAGTCAATCAGAATTAAGCTGAAAATTAAACACAACACCAATTGCTAAAAGTCAAAAGGGAGACACAATGAGAATACTGGTTGTCTTTGACCGTGATTGAGCTTGAATTCCTTTTCTAATACCCTGGGTCAGTATATGTCATTAGCTGCAGTGTGGCCATTTATATATCAATGCTATATTGATTTGTCAATAGAGATGGCACTTGAATAGCCAACTTCATTCATTTTCCCTGTGGCAAGACCTGGTATGTGCTTTTGGACTTGTAGTGGTTTGTTTTCTGATTAGTTTGATCAGTTGAGTTGGGAATGAATTGTGTTCCTGAAGGACCTGGTTTAATAGGTTCAATTAAAATGCATTGTCCCATCAACCCCCCCAGAAATCAAGTACTGCCAGTGCAAGGAATAGACAATGCAACCAACCAATCAATCCATGCTCCTTGCACAAATGCAAGTGTTACTAACATAGCACAAAAGATCGTTTTTCTTAAAATACCTAAATATACAGGATGTTATTCAGTTTAAAAGGTCACATTGTTAAGATCTACACTCTACAAAAATGGTTCTTCAAGAAAATGGTTCCATATAGAACCATGAACTCTCAAAAAACCCAAATGGTTCTTTTAATGATGAAAACGTTGTGATGAGGAATGTGTTGTAGATGGTTCTATACAGACATTTTTTGAAAAGGGTTCTATATAGCACCAAAAACATTACAATGTCAAGCTTGTAGTAGTAGAAGACCCCTATTTGGCGCTATATAGAACCATTTTCAATATAGAAGCATCTATACTCTTTAAGGAGATGGCTCTTCAAAGGATCTTTAGTAAAGAAAATGGTTCTATAAAGAACTATGAACCCACAAAGAACCCAAAAGGTTCTTTGCATGATGAAAAGGTTCTTCAGATTGATGAGGAAAGTGCTGTAGATGGTTATATATAGATGCCTTTTGAAAATGGTTCTATATAGCACCAAAAAGGGTTCCCTAAATATTACAAGCTTGACATCATAACTACAGCAGAACCTTTTTGGGGACTATATAGAACTATTTTCAAAAGGATTCTGTTTAGAACCATCAACAACATTTTCCTCATCAGTCTGATGAACCCTTTTTTCTTCAGAACCTGAAGAAAGGGTTCTTTGAGTGTTCATGGTTCTAGATAAGTCTTTAGTCACACCTCAAACCCTTCAAGCTTCCACTATGGCTTAGCATTACCCGCCATCCTTCAAGACACGTGAAAGACAAGCATCAATATGGTTTTCTCTTCTAGCACCGAGGTGGTGGAACAATCTCCCCAAACAAACTCCCACTGACTGAATCGCTTGTGTATTCATTGTTCCATATAGAACCATTTTTTACTAAAGAACCCTTGAAGAACCATCTTTTTTAAGGGTGTACATACCAAGCACAATTACAAGTATTCAATCTGTTATCAGATGTCAGTAAATAAATTTGATAGTGATGGGAATTTTTAGACAGTAAAAAAGCAAATTCATTTTATCCCTCTGTATGGTTTTGGACAACTTTTGCAGAACACATTAATTCCCTGACTCATCATATGTAGCCTCTGACATTGGCAGGATGACCAGCCAAGCCATGACTGTGTCCCACCACATAGAACTTTTGTTGCTTTTGAATCATTCTTGTTGTCATTTTTGCTCAAAAAGGTTCCAAAGTAGATTGAACATTTAATTGTTTTGACTAAAAGCCTTTGGATAGATTATTTGTAATATCCAGTGGTGATAAAATTTCAGAAATATCAGACTGTGCACACAAGCGTCAAAAGTAGTGAGCTGAGAAAACATTCAAAACAACACAAAATAAATGAGAAGATATTAATTTTCTATGCCAAACTCGATTGAAGTGACAGCTGTTTAAATAGGTAAGTTCCCGGTAGCCAGTATCTGTGTAGTTGGAAGAGGTTTTGTTTTTGTGTAGAGAATCAAGCATCCATGTCAGCTGTGTCGTGATTTTACCAAAATTAAAATCAACATCAACCAAACAGACTGTTTAAGTTAAATTATTTGAGACGTCGAATAATTTTGACACAATCGATGGGATTTTTGACATGGATGCATCCCCCACCCTCTTCCGTTCTTCTGTCTAAGGTGGCCCCCTGGACCCCTCGCCTGTACTTTCAGGATTTTCATTTTGGCTCTGTTATCACCCCTGATTATCTTCTTGTCATGCTAATCATGCTAATGTTAGCGTGGTAGTTTCACTTAGCCCCAACAACTAGGTTTGTAAGACTGGATGAGATCATTAACATTGCTGTGTGAACACTATGTAACTTTGCACTAAACAAAGGGATTTGTGGGTGGATCATTGTTAGGCTAATTGATGACATATGAAAAGGTGCTCCATTTCTTGGCCTTCTCTGTCTCTTTTTCTCTCTCTGAGTTTATCCTCATTTTTCCCCTCAAGTTCTGTAAATTTTCTCTCTCTCTCTTGCCATTTCTTGTCAGTGGAATTCCTGAGCTGAGAGCTGCCTCCAAATGCCAGGGGTCATGAGTCAAACATATGCAGCATGTATTACAATTTATTACTCCACATTTGCCTTGAGATTTTGCTCTCCTGACAAGCTTAAGTAAATCATGCTCACCGCTTTGAAACAGAGACTGCTGCTACAACTAGGGCCAGCCTTCATGCTACAGAGGCCTTCTCAAAGTCCAACGTGATTGGCTGCAGCCCCAGAGGTTGTTGCAGTCCCAGAAGGTAGTGGGCTCAGCGCTAGTGACACGGCAGTGCAGGTATTTATAGAAAACATATGCAAAAGGCCTGATGGCACCCCTGACTCCAGGAGAGAGCCTTTGACAGTTAAATACGGATGGAGAGTGTGCGGCGAGGGCCGGAGCGGATTTAATCAGCGAAAGGCACCTCATTTCTTCATTTCATTTGAATATGGTGGATGGCAGCATTGAAATATGTTCATTTCTTCCTCCCAAGCATATTTTTTATTCTTGAAAGCTCATTATTTTTTGAGGTGTAGAACAGAGACCTCAGGCCCTGGCCCCGAAACCTGAATGGCATTAATCAAAATTTACCAGTCGCAGCCAAAAGTTTGCTTACGCAACACCAATCATAAACATCTCGAAAGTGTGGGGAAAAGTAATGAACACCTCTCACATCTCTCAACCAGCATATACAGGATAACAAATTGCTGTAAATTTTGAAAGGTGACTTTGTGACTTGTAATTACTCAGCATTGTACTGCTTTTCAATACCTAATACATTTTGCACCCATCATAATTAATATAAAAAGGCATTTAAAAAAGGTTTAATTGCATGATATTAAATATTTGTTTAACTTGAGGTTTATAAGTGGCCCCAAAATGTTTATGGCTTCATTAATGGTCAAATACTGTGCGTTTCATGTAAAATAAAGCTAAAACTTTTCATTCTGTTTTAAATTGGAATTTAAGCATTTGAGATGTCTACAAAAAGTAGAAAAAAGTAGTAAAAGTAGTAAAAATCTGAAAAAGCTCAAATTTGTTTTAGACCAGAAATGTAATGTAACCCAACTTAACTGCCAGGAGTCGGAGGGTATTTCAGACACTTTGATGTAGTCTGACATGCCTTGGCTTTTTTAAAATTATTATTATTTTTTAAATATTTTTTTAAATATTATAATGATTTTTTCCCAGACAGTTAAACTTGCCTTTGTTCAGCACAAACTCAGCAACAACAGTGTCAAAACAGTAAGAGTGTCATAAATCTATATTTTGATTAAATTTGCTCTTAACTTAGACTTTCCAAAAAAGTTTCTCTTGTTGTTCTTACTTTGTTCACGTATACATTCCACACATTCCACAATTAGTAATCCACCAATGTAATGTTCAGAATTACTGTCATTATCACATGAATAACAGATCATGTCATTTTGGAGGGAAAATACACGTAGCTGTCTGACTCGCTCTCATAAAAGTTTATTTATATTAGTATAGTATATTAGTATATAAAAGTTTATTTATATTAGTATACAAACCGGATTCCAAAAAAGTTGGGACGCTATACAAATTGTGAAT